>LPNX010631732.1:1046648-1100375 GCA_001517045.1 Pseudotsuga menziesii
TATTGGGAAAAAAGCCCCTTTCTCTTCTTAGTCTATTACATTTATACAAAAGAGTGAAATGGTTGGGCTGCCCGAAGTAACCTTTGGGCTTCCCAACCTTTCATTTTCCCAACGCTTTGCTTTTGCAAAATATTACAAAATATAAAGATGACACATCCCCTACGAAGAGGGCCCAGCTTGGTTTTCTAGGAACTTCTTCCACGCTGTAGCCTCACTAGCGATGCCCTCAAAAGTGCTAGGCTCCAAAAACTGAATATTTATTTCAAATTTATTGGCTTGATTTTTGATAGCCTCGATCCTTGCTGGGCTCAAGCGAAGCTGATCTTCCAAAAATTGTACACTAACGGCTGAGCAGCCCACCTCATTCTTCAAAACTAGGTCATCAATAACCTTGATCTGTTGTGTTCTAGCCTCTGCATCCTGATATCTGCTCTGCAATATTTCTATGAAGGCCTCATGGTCTGGGAACTCATCAAGCTTATGCTCAACGTCTGTCTGGCACCAGTTGAATGTATTAAGGAGCCTCCTGAAGTATTCTGAGCATGCTCCCTGCGTCCTTTTGACAGCCTTCTTGAAGTCTTCCGTGGTGCTGACAGCGAACTCTACTAAATCATGATCTCTTTTGAGGGCTTGATGATCTTTCACAGGTAGTTCTGCTGGGTTTTCTGCATTGCTTTCCAGCCTTACTATTCTGGCCTTCAAGACTTCAAGGACCTCTTGGGATCTATCCATGAAGTAGGAAGAGGTTTCCATGATATCCTCCAACTGGCTATCAATCTGAAGGACCTTGCATCTCTCGTCTTCCAGAGCGGTTTGCAGCTGTATCATTTTAGCCTTCTGAGCCAGGATATGTTCCTTGAAAGGCTGCAGATTTACTTGCTATTCCTTTGCTGCCTCCAGATCAGCAGTCAGTGAGGCAAGCTGCTCTTGATGTTGCTTTGTCAGTTCCTGGGAATGCAAATCATTGGCCTGCTCAAGGATCTTCATCTGTTCTTCTAGGTCCTCCACCTTTCACAGCAACTGCTCCTTCTCCTTCTTCAACTCTTGTTCTTCTGCTTGCACTTGCTCAAGGTGTTCTTGTGTAGCCTCCTGAGCCTGTCTCTCTTCATGTAGGGCCTGCAATTCAGCTTCAGCACTCTTCATCTCCCTCTGTAAGTGCTCAAATTTCCGCTTTAACTTATTTCCCTCCTCTCTCTCTCTCTTCAGGGTATCCTTCAGCTGAGCAGAAGATTTCTTGTATGACTCCAGTTCAGTCATCACCTTGTCTATGTTATCCTCTGAAGCATGTAGTATTGCAGTCCCGGCCCTTATGGTAAGCCTTGGATCCACATCTGTCCTTATCATAACAGCCGTATCTGTTATCATTGTGCCAGCCATTCCTTCTGCTTCTACCTTTCTTTCTGTCCTCTTCATTATTCTCTTGGTATCCCTATCATAATATACATTGTTGAAATCAGGAATTTCCTTGCCTTTTTCCTGGACAAAAGGAACTATTCTAAGCGTAGGGACCACAAGAGTGCTAGCAGTAGGCACTTGTGGATCCTGGACCTTTGGGTTTTCTGTCTCCTAGGTCTACCCCTTGGTAGCTGACTGTCCTGTCTCTGTCAGCTTTTGCCTTTCTGCTTCCTGCCCTCTCATTTCTTCATCTAGCTTTCTCTTTGCTTCTTCAGCTGCTTTCCTAGCTGCTTCTTCAGCTTTTTTGGCCGCTTCTTGTGCCCTCTCAGCTGCTTCTTGGGCAGCTTTTCTTTTTCCTTCTTCTTCGCTATGAAGCCATCCTGCAACTTCCTGTGCTAGCTTCTGGGCATCCTCCTGTCTCCTCTTGGCCTCTTCTTCAGCTCTGGCTTGCTCAGCTTTGGCTTGCTCAGCCCCTTTTCCACCTTTAGTGGTGATCTTTGGCTTGACCCTTCTTCTTAGAGCTGTCAAGTTAGGGGCACTTCGGAAGACAGATTCTTCCTTATCGAAGTGATGAGTATATTCAAAGTGAACCTTGTTTTCTTTGCAATGCTCCATGACCTTACCTTGGGAATCACTCCTATGAATTTCTCTAATTCTGCTACAAATTCATCAGCCTGTTTCAATTTAGCGAATCTGTAGCTTCCTAGTTTGAATGGAAAAGGGGGGTAAGCGGTCTTCTTGTGTTCAAACAGGAACTTGCCTATTCCATCGATGAAAACTTGCCTGACCGCCTCCTTATGGACAATATAGTCGGTTGCGTATTTTGGCAGCAAGGAAGGGGCTCTTGAGCCACCAAACATTCTGAAATACATGCCATTTTCTGTTAAGTAATAGTCTGCGTATTCTTCTATTACTCGCATGGCCCCCTCTGACAAACAGTCACATTCTTTTAGAAATATGAGGGTGTACAATGGCATAAGGAACTGTTCGCTTGCTTCTCTATAGTGGCTGTGGTAAACATGTGCCCACAAAGGTTTGTAGGCCGCGTAGATAGGCATTCTTTCCCTGTCCCAGATGCATTTGAGACCAGGGAAGGGCTTATGACACAATATGTAGTCTATAAGTATCGAGCTCATGTAAAACTCAGACTTTTTTCGGGCCTCTCCCCCCAGGGTTGAGGCCAAGCAAGCAGACAGACTGTTTGAAACCAGGCTAGGCCAGTTGAAGATTGTCCCATCGGTGGCCACATAAAAGATGATAGGTATCCATTCCAGCTTGAACAACCTGCCATGAGCTCTTCCAAATATTCTGTTGAGCATCAAGGCTATGAATCTGTATGGAGCCCTTAGACTCGCTGTATCATACGCATTCGTTGCTTTGGCCCTAAAATGTTTCCTAGTTAGCATCATTCTTTTCATGGTTTCTATCAGGTCCATGTTAACGTTACTCAACCAGTCATCAGACACGAACACTTCAGGCTTCGACAGATGGTAGTCCAAGTCTACATAACCAGGGATGTACGCAGCATAACCTTGATCATTAACATCCTTCAGAATCATTGTTGAGACATCCGCCCGAGGCAGAATCCATCCTATGTCTTCCGAGCATGGGAAGAGTTCCGGCCTAGTGGCGACCTTCATGAGTGCCGATCTTTTGATGTTGGCGTAGATGGGTTCTTCTTCCAGTCCCATATCAGGCACCTCCCTTCTGGTGATGAGTCTATAGACATCCCCCCACTGATATTCGGGTTCAACACCAGAAACACATTGAGTGTCTCCATATATGTATTCAGTCTTTGTTTCAGCTTTTGCTTGTGGCACTTCTTCCACCGTTGGGGCCTTCTTCTTTTGTCTTTTGGACATGGTGGACTCGACTTCTTCCTGCCATATATAACATTGTAATATTGAGGCATCCAAGGTGCATGCATTTACATGACAGAGTGCAGCACTTTATTCTTTCTATGTATATCATGGCAGCAATTAGTCGATGAAACTAAGATATAAGTTTGCATAACTTGACTGACCAAATGCACACTACTTAGCGCTCTTGTCTATATCTTAGCATGATGAAAAAAATTTCTATATGATATTAAAACATTCCATCAACCATGCAATAAATTACATTCATATGCAAAGTGCCATTTTCATGTGTTCAAAGTGATAGCAAGTAGAGAAACAAATGCATGCATGCACAACCCAAAAATGCCCTGACTATCAGAACTACTAGCATGAAGCAAATTCAGTCATGTGCAATAAAGTGGGAAATATACTACTGCTGCATGATACAACTTTATCAATCATATTTCAGCCGGCATTAAATTTACAACATTTCGCAGTATGCCATTTCTCCCATGAAAACAATCTGTAAAGCAAATGCATGTACATCCAATGCAAGGTGCAGCATTCATCAATTTGGTCTATTGCACAGCAAACAAAGAAAGGGGTTTTGTATATATCAAGATCATGCTGGCCGCCTATGTTTTCCAACATTGAACATTTTGATAACATAGCTTTAGCAGGGATAACATCGATAATGGCTTATGTTGCTCGCGGAAGATAATTACATTAACTCGACTATACACTGCGGGTATTACTGTCATTTTACTGTAAATGGTGCTTTCATCAAAACCACTATCCATGCTATTTTCAGTTCGCGAACTGCGACAACGGCATAGCCCTTTTAATCATCTAGGGTTTTAGACGCCCGAGCCCTGATGGATTGCGCGGGATGACGCGGGCAATACAGGTTGGGGCTCGAACTACCGGGCAAATAGGAAAAACGACCAAAGGAGGAACCATCAATAACCATAAGAAGACCCACCGCAAAACTCTCTCTGGACCTCATCATCATATAAGGGGAAGCTAGGTGCAGGTGGCGTAACGGCCGCCTGCACCAAGCCTCCATCTACTCTGCGCAGGCTTGCAAACAAAAGCCATGGGCCAAAACAGACTTCCGCGGGTTAAAGAAAAAACGCCCCCGATATATATAGGCGCGAAATGCAGGGCAGACAAGAAGAAAAGACTACGGCAACCTTAACCATGGGTAGACCCCCGTACGTATGTGAAACGGGGTTGCTAAAACACCTAACCGCAGCAAACAAAACCTTGAACAGAACGAGGCATGGCAAGAACGGCCTACCTGCAGCGACACGACACAATCACGGAGAGATGAGTGGGTCGGTGATGGTCCAGCTTCCACGATTGACACTTGGACGACAGCTAGGTCCTTCACTGGCTCAAGAAATCGACAGCTCGACGGAAACAGCGCTTCGGCGATTAAAAATAACAATGGAAAAACCAATATACCGTCCCCGTATATATAAAACTTGCTCACACGTGAGAGGAGAAAAGACGTCGGACGTTGGAAGACTTTCGCATCGGGGGGGGGGGGGGGGGGGGGGGGGAAGTAATCTCCCTTCTGCAAAGGAGGTCAGTTAAAAAGTATACCTGGTCGTGAAGACGCTCATGGAAAACAACAAAAACAATCAAATCGGGTGTCGAAAGGTTTTCGAGTCGGAGGACGAAAGTCAACTTTTCTCCGCAACTGCGGGAAGAAGAAACGATAAAGTTTCCAATTGAAAACTAATACTCCGCCGAGGCAAAACACACGTCGGAAAGAACATCAAAAACCAAACCCCAAACCCGTCCGCAACGGCGGAGGCCAAATGCAAACACCCATCTGCAATCGTGAACCAAAAGGCATCTGCAACGGCGGGGAAAAGAAAGGCAAATCCTTCCGCAACGGTGGAAGAAAGAGTCATAAGAGCCTCCGTTGCCCAAACAAAAAGCACCCGTCGTGAAAAAATCAATGGGTCGGAAGTCGGAAGGTTTTGTCTTTTTGCAAACAAAAACTCATCCGCAACTGTGGAGGGCCAAACCTTAGATCCACCCGCAACGGTGGACAATTAAAACAAAACAACTTCTGATTCCAGCAAGTTTTCAAATGCGTTTAAAGGCAGCAATCCAGCAGGATTCCAAAGGCTTTCAGAGGCAGCAATTAAATTCAGTAGTAGAGCAACCCAGGCATTAAAAACAATCGTTCTGAGAAATCATTATAAGGAAGAAAATCAAGCTAAACCAAAACAAAGGAGGGTCCTAATTTTTTTTGAATTTTGGGAAATTGTTGCGGTTGCAATAGGCCGAAATATAGATGTTGAGCAAATTCTAGTTTCACAATTTCACCGGGGACGCAGGCATGGATATTTATTTTTGATAATATTTAATTACTTTTTTCGTATATTTTGTCCCCAACCTTGTATATATATATATATTGACTTTCCATTTGACTTTTCAGCCCACAGAAAACTAGGAGCCATTGGTGTTCCGGTACGAAGGTTGAGATTGATCTGCTCTAGTTGTAAATCAATAGTGTTCCAGATTCATTGTATGTACTTTTCATCTCAATCTATAAAAGA
This sequence comes from Pseudotsuga menziesii, assembly GCA_001517045.1. Classification (NCBI taxonomy): domain Eukaryota; kingdom Viridiplantae; phylum Streptophyta; class Pinopsida; order Pinales; family Pinaceae; genus Pseudotsuga; species Pseudotsuga menziesii. The sequence continues at coordinate 1,052,458 of LPNX010631732.1, forward strand.
GAAGGCAGAGGTATAGGTTTATTTATTTACTTTTCGATTGAGCAGATAACAGTTCACTGTTTTCTTGTAGCAGATTTTTTTTAAAAGTAATGAAAAGAAGTCACAGGTTTTCATAGTTAGTTTATTGTGTTTCCATTATATTTTTCTACAGTATGTGTTTATAAATTCTAGCATTAATTACAAAGTGCAGTCTCAAGTAACCTTAAATTTTCCGCTTTTTAGTTTCTTGTAGAAATTTTCAGTCATGGTGGTTTGACATTCTTCCATATTGTTTGCTGGACTTACACCCCCATGTGCTTGAGCCTAGTGTCATCCCTTGGTGGACCTCTTGCTCATTATTTTTCAATTTGTCAACCATTTACACATCTTAAGGCATCATACACATGGATCCTGGTCCTTCATCCTTGGCAACTTGGGAACACATACTCATGTTGTCAGTTGGTGATTTGACCTATTCCCAGGGTTGCTTGCTTATGGGGGTTTCACTCATAGTATTCTTCACTCATGCGCTGGCATTGGATAATGTTTTGAGCCCACACCTGTGGACACTTTGAGCTAGTATGCACTTTTTTATGACAGTTGGCTGGAAGCATAGTTTTTGGAGTTTTCATAGAGGTAAAACCTAGTATTGGGGTGGTTTTCTTTGGTTTATGCACAATTAAATTATTCTACAAAAACTATCATTCATCAAAGCTCAAATACCTTCACATGGACTATATAAGGGCACCTACACCAGAGCACCAAGATGGGATGTGGGCACAACAGCAACACCAGAGCAAAATTATTGGCTCTTTGGGCTTTACTGTGTTTTGAAAATAGATTGGAATTCCCTCTCTCCATGTATATGGGGACTCTTCTGTAATCATTAATTGGGATTAGATGATAAGGAAACTCTCTCTGCCCTTGATCTGGATGGTTGGTGTGACAACATTATGGAGCTGAAGGCCTTCTTTCACACTTTAGACTTTCATCATGTATTTAGAGAACACAATAAGAGGGCAGGAAATTTATCCAAGGAAGCGCTCCCCATGGTTGCGGGACTACTTTCCTTCACTGAATATTATGAGGAAATAGCTATTGGGGAAGATAAGCTACAACTCTTCTAGAGAAGAGCTTGTACCTCCTACTCTTCAACATTTTGGTTGCTTTATTTTCGAGTATGGATGATTGAGTATTTTAGCATCATATTGGATGTCTTGAGGATGACACTGTTTCTCCTCTGAGGGTATTGATATTAGTACACTTCCTAGGGCACTTCCTTGGATATACTGAACTGGGATCTTTATGTTTCCTCCTTAGACATGTATGGATGATCTATCTTGTAAAAGTTGGTTGATGTTTTTCCTCAGAGTTGACAAAATGATATCTCTTTCTTGCATTGTACCTGGTCATGTATCTGCAGTATTTATCTTCCTGGGTCCCAAACCTTTGTTTGCAACTGTCCATAAGCTCTGCTATCATCATGTCTTATTGGTTGTAACCTTCTAGGTTTCCAGACCTTGTACTGTAATGCTCCCACCATTTGATCCACTTAGGGACGCACAGGAGATGTAGTATATATATATATATATATATATATATATTGTCTACAACCCCTTCAACTGCTTCTACGCAGTAGGACTACTATATCTCGACCATTCTTCTACGCATAAATTACCATACACAAAAACACCTTGTCTGCATCCTTCGACATCAGATTTGAACCAGTCGTCCTCAAACTTGAACCAAAATATGCTTAAGACATTTAAGTACCTTCTCCATTATTGCTTCAAAACATATTCAACACCATCATCTTCAATCTGCTGGTTGTACTCTTCTTCTTTTTCTGTCACCCGTACATCCTTAATGCCACTGTAGACATTTCCCTCTTCAAAATTTATTTGTTTCCTCTAAACTTCATATTTACTTTCAGAAAGTAATTCATTCTTCAACTCTTTGATTGCAATCTCATCTTCATACATAGGTTCCTTCAACAAATATGAAGTTGAGCTAAATCTTTCATCTTTTGGCTATATGTAAATTTGTAATTTTTTTTTGGGTTAGTGAACAAATCTTTGTTAATCCAAGACTTTGCACTTCCTTACATGCCACCTTTTGAGCATTGTGCCTTGTCAATTTAAAATCAAAATATTTGATTTTAATATGCTATCCATTTGTTTCATGATTTATCTTGTTAAATCTTTTATTGTTTGCTATATGAAAATTGGAAATTATTATTTTGGTTGGTGAACTAATCATTGATAATCCAGGACTCGCACTGTCTCAAGCCACAATAAAGATATATTTTTGATAGACAATTGCAAAATTTGTGAGGTAAGAGTTCTATCTATAATTTCATTTAGTGGAACTTATTTTGAAATTGGAGGAAAACATAAATTTTGAGCTATAGATTTTATCTTTATTCTCATATATTTGCTATTTTTGTTAAAGGGCTTTATTCTTTTCAAAATTGTTTTATTTGAGTTTAGTTTCTTACAGTTGTGGCATAATCCCCACAAATCGAGGCATAAAAATGGAAACAAATTCGAGGTAAGGTTTTAATTTGACAATTTGTTGCTTGGGCTTACAACAATTAGTCACATGGATTTAATCCCATGGTGTGGTTGTAAGATTTGGTATTGAGGATAAATTTTTCAGACCTTCATGAATTTTTTGGAGATTATGGGCTAAAAATTATTCTTCAAAAATTTTAGGTGACACTTAAACTTTTAATTCCATTTGTTCTTTTTTTGTTTAGGGTGAAATATTCAAAACATGAATATATAGTTTTTTTATCAGGTCTTTGGTTTATTCCTATGTTATTTCTCATGTAAAGTATAATCCATATTAAAACCTTTAACCATTGGTTTTAATGTCATGGTTATGTTACAACATTTTACAAGGTTGAGACTTCAATCCTCATTTCTTTCTTGTCTATTTTCCCCAATCCCTGAAACTTAAAAGGGCACGGATTCAAGTTTTATCTGGTGCATTCTTGGCAGTTTGCTTGAAATTATGGATAACACTAATTTTTATTGTGTTCATTCTCTTGTTGTTTTGGTCATGGGACTGGATGGAAAATTCTCTTATACATTTGCAAGGAATGATGAGTTGAATGATCTCTACCACAGTAGCAAAATAAAAAAGCACACAGGAATATTTTTCACTGACACATAAAGAAATCTTCTTTACAACAAGTGACTGCTTTTTCTTTGAACTAAAATTATCCAAGTCATTTGCAGTTGACTTTGAAACCATGCCATTGGCTTTTAATCCATCACCTTTCTTCGCCATCTGCAAATATAGAGCTTGGTTGCTGTTCTTCTTGACATTAGATAATTTGCTTGTTGGTATATAGCCTTCAGTTGTTGTTGCCTTGATAGATGTGAGTTAGTTGTCAATTTGTTTACACTTGAAATTGTCCTTCCTACAATTCTTTGTTGTCTCTGTGCCTTCATATCTTTAATCTGTTTCCTCTTCTCCTCTTCCTTCTTCTTTTTGACATTTTGTAAACTTGCTTTAAAGGAATGTAATTGTTGGGCACGTAACTGTGCTTTGGCTAATGGAGTCGACTTTGTTGATTTTCCACTCCTTGCAGCTATTTCAGTTTTTTTCTTTGCTAGGACTTGCTTTGATTTCAATTTCCCATCCTTGCATCCTATTTTCATTCCTGATAGTTCCTTAACAATTTTATCATTTTTTTCCTTGGCAAAGACCCTTGTTCATTCACCTGTCCATTAGAGTCTTCATCAAGATACATTTTATTAGCATTGTTAACTAAAACTTGGGGATCATTATCTGTCATAGGATTGCATGCTAGAATTAGGGAGTCTCTTTCATAATTTCTCTCTGACATCATATACAATTCAACAGGCTCCCAAATAATAGTCTTTTTAGATTTGTTTTTTGGGACATTTTTGGAAGGTTGTTCAGCCTTATCAATTGGTTTAACCTCAGAGCCCACATTTATGTTAGTCGTCCATTCTCTATTGACATGCTCATGCATTGTAGATCTGGTTGGTACCATGAAAGAATCATACACTAGGAATTTCCCATAACATTGGTGTCTATGCAGTCGATCATTGTTCTTAGTAATATTGTGCTCGTCATCAACCCTTGCAACTCTTTTTGAATTTGTATAAGCTAATTCCATATTAGTATGCTGTTTAGAAACAATAAACGAGTCATCTGTTGTTGTCCTCTTGTGAATGTATAATTTCTCTCTTGGAGAAGTGAGAGCATCATCTTTTTCAACCATGGTAGAATTGACCCTCTTAGGGAGAACCAACTTCTCATCTGATATAGCCTTCTTAATTTCTAGGATAGTCTTGCCACTAATGGATTCTAATTCAAATATTGTTTTCAAACCAGTATCTTCTCTGGTCATATGATCTTTAGTTCCCATTCCTGCCTCAAGTAAAAGATGGTTGTTTGTTGACCTATCTAGAGAGCCTAGATTGCCTCCAACAAATTTATTGTCCTTACTATTGGTTGCAGAATTTTGGTTGTCATCCTCTGCTACTGCATGCACGGAATCATTGTTGTCAATCATGGATTTATTTTCAGATGACTCATCATCTCTTAGTAAACACTTCTGGAAAATATGTCAGCTTGAACTCTCATCATGTACACCTTCATTTTTTGTGCTTAGCTCATGTTCCTCGTCTTTCTTCTTGTCAGATCCTTTTCTCTTTGACATTCTTCCTGTGTGATTTTTGTATTTCTGATTTTTTGCTAATTGTTGATTATTTCAGCAAAAACCAGTGATTGAGATGATCAAACTAAACTTTTTTGTGTTTTCTTTCTAGTTGTTTTCTCTTTTTAAGATGTTTTTATTCCTTTCAATCGTTGCAATAGTTCAGGTTTGCCGATTTTTGGGTTTAGGGTCCTCTTGTTATGTATGCAGTGTTTACTTTGGTCACATTGTTTTACCGTCTTAGTGTTTAGCAACTTTTCAGTGCCATGTTCTTTCTATACTAGTTCTTTTCTATTCCACTACTTTGGTCATTCATGGACATTAACATAATTTCTTTATTTCTGTCTTTCTATAGAACAATAAAATGAAGTTGAAGAGGTAAGGATGCTCTGATCAGACTTAGCTTGTAGATTGGATCAAATACTTGAACCATGTTCAACATAATCTCACTCAAATTCGTTGCTTTATTTTTTCACAATAGACAATCTTTTTAACAACCAAATTATTGTTAGATTCTTATTTGGTTTTGAAAGTCTTTTTCAAGTTATGATATGACATAACATGTCTATTGTGTGTAACATTTTAGGCCCTTATGAATGTGGCGTTTGGAAGATCCTGGTTGAGTTACCAGATGCTTACCCTTACAAATATCCATCTATTGGATTTGTGAACAAAATTTTCCACCCAAATGTTGATGAACTGTGAGTTATTATTTATGTTTATCTACATGTAATTTGTTTTTAAACTTTTTTGGCACCATGTACAACTACTGATGACCATCTTTATGCAGCTTTCTAGAGGCCTCTATATGTTCATTCCCTCTAGGTTAAAGGCTTGTGATGATGGAAATCCCTGAGTTCAACGATTATTATCCAAAATGACGGTTGCACTGCAGTTATTATCCAGAATGACGGCTGCACTGCGGTTATTATCTAGAATGACGGCTGCACTGCGGTATCGAAAATGACGGCTACACTGGATCATATATGTAATTATTCATTTGTCGATTCTCCAGTTACATTCATCGTAATATGTATTTGTCAATTTGACCCTTTTTTAATAGCAAAATGATAAATGATCATATTTAAAATGTTTTTATTTGTTTCATGATGATTTTAGATGTATTGTTTTGGCATGGTTTTGACATAATTCATGAAGAATTTTGAACCACTCCTTAAAATTCTAAATAAATTGTTAAAAAAATATTTCCAATTGATGTAGAAAATTAATAAAGTAATGTTTTTATTGTATGTATAATAAGAGGATCTTTACACTCTATTAATGTACAAGTTAAAAACATAAGTCACTAGTTCAATTCTAAACCATTTATTTAACTTTATTAGTAGTTGCAACAATATACATATTCATCACAATTTTATTTGAGAACATGGTTGCAAATAAAATTTAAGACAATACAGAAACGTAAATGCTATGATCAAAACTCATTTTCACAGGATACAAATAATAAAACAAGGTAAATGTTACAAGCATTTAATGTCAATGAGTGTGTTCTTGGTGAATATATTGTGTAAGCATAAAATATTTATGGTTCAATTAGATGAAGATGATGAACTTTGTTGTTGGGTTAATTTTTTAAGCAACCTTATGAAGATAGACCTCCATATACAATGAGGGATAAGGTGAAAGGTGTTTTGCCATATTCATGCTCATGTTTCATTGAATGAAAAGGCTATGGTGCACTTTCATATATGAAGAGATCAGTATGAAACTTGTGCCAAGTTAGTGGAATTGTTTTAGAATCTTCATGACAGAAATATTGATGATAAGATCACCCTTGACACATTTGTGAAGCTAAATTTTTTGTATTTTATCACCATCACTATTCATGAAACATAATGTTGTTGGTTTTCATCACCCTATTTTCAAAGTTTTGAGTATGTGAATGAGTTATTTTTCAGTGCACCAAAAATACCAACATACCAAGATAATCAATGCACCAAAATGTATCATGCCAAGTCATGTGTCCATATTATAAATAGTTGTAATTATTCAAAACTAAGTTTAGTGTCTCTTTGAAACTTATATATAGGAATGTAGTTAGAGTTTATGGTTGGCATGTATGAGCATGATGAAATAGACTAGATTTAGGGTTTGAATCTCTTCTTTATTGCACATAATATAAGGAGATTGCATGAACCAATCTTATGACCATGACAAGGTTTCCATTGTAAACATTTTGTGATATACATGGATGAATCTTGTTTGTGATCTAATTTTAACGGTGTGCATGGTTTATGATTATATTGTATTTTCATGCTATATAAGTAAACATGTCTTTGTAATTCTTATCATTCTTGGGAGAGACCTTATTCCCATTTAAATATTGAAAATTCCATTGTTGGTAGGTTATTATTGGTTTACTAGCTAAACTATGGTTTATTTTTAGAGCCAATAATTGGTTCCATTTCTAAAATAGAACACAATTTTCAATAAGGAAATAATAATTTATGTCATGGAAACCCTTGAGATGATAAATACAAAGAAAGGGAAATAAAATTTTCAAATAAGGAAATGTAGAATTTGAATGTATATCTAGCACAGTGGAAGAATAGGCCCATCAATACTAAGAGTTGATAATCTATAATCAAGAACTATTGAAAAGAGTACTAGACTATTGGTTTTAATGAGTAAAATAAGGTTATGGTAATGGATTTTTCTATAGAATATATCAACACTTTCAACACATACAACTTAAGTAATTTTTAGGAAGGTATAAGAGAGAGGTTGCTAAAATTGATATCATTGTATATAAAAATTCTATTTGTAGAAAAAAAGATTAATGAAAATGACACTAGATGCAATGGAGGTGTAATCCCCATGTGACCAAGGGGGTAAGAGAAGAAGGGATGGGGAATTTAACAAAAAGGAGTAAAAAGTGGATCTAGAGTAATTGAAGAAAGATAGGATGGAGAGATAAGAGAAGAGAAATACATTATGAGAGGTAATCTAGAAGTTCTATATAGACAATTTGAGAAAAGGAGAGAAGACATATTAGATAGTATTTGAGGAGATGATGGAGAGATAAGAGAAGAGAAATACATTATGAGAGGTAATCTAGAATTTCTATATAGACAATTTGAGAAAATGATAGAAGACGTATTAGATAGTATTTGAGGAGAAGGAGTCATATGAGAAGGAGAGAGGGAGGAGTGCACTAGAAAAAGATGAGTTCTAGAGGAATGTGATAGATATAAATAAAATCTAGAGTAGTGTCCTAGAAAAGTGTTTTCACTCTTTTCAAGAGTAAGCATCCACAAGTATCCCCCCCCACCCCCTACACACACAAAATTTCGTTGTTTAGTAATTTTTTGATATATTTTTCTCTATTGGCCTTTACTATCGAAATTAATTTTTTAATAAGTTTTAGAAAAATTAAATTAAATTATGGTTTCAAATTGAAGAATGAAAAAAATATGCCATGGATAAGGGATTCAATGACGAATCTACAACTATTTTAGGGGATCCCATTCTTTTGACAAGTCATATTCATCCACCTAGACATTCTTTCTTAGCTCTAACTTCATGGTAGCGTTATGGTTCTTTCATATTAGAGTTTTTATCACTTAAGGTTTTGACATCATTATAAATGATTTTTAAACCTCTTTTTATTCATACTTTTAACAAATGACTTGTGTGACCATCACATTTCTTCCCAAAGATAAACTAACATCACCCTATATCCTTTGATTGTGTTATGCATTGAAGTGTTTTCCACCATTAATTCATTAATAGAAATTGATTTTGAATAAAATTCTTTACATTTAAACTATATATTGATCTCCCTATAATATTTTGTGTTCTTTCATTTTGGTCTCAATCCAACTTATATCACTACATGTATATTCCCTCCGTTTATACATTACAAAAGGTTGTCTTCACATAAAGTTGAAAATAATGTTTCAATATATTATACTCCTTTGCTTTAAGTGTTTCCCTCTATATGTTCAATAAGAATGAGAAAAATGTTACTAAGTGTAGCAACCCAAAATTTAATAAATTAATTATAAATAAAAACATAGGAAAGTGTTAGATATAATATAATTGATTTTTTAACTTAAAATAAATATTTAATAAAGAATTAAATGTTTTATACCTAAATGAATTTGGTAATTGAAAGCAACTATAGAATTTTGCATTTCAGTTTAGTGGTAGTTGAATTTCAATTCAACTTTGAGATAACTTGAGGTTGAACTATATCTTCATTAGTTATCTTTATTAGTAATACAAAATCACGAGATTGTGCCTACTTATGTTATAAATATATGTAACACTAGAAATAGAAATGGTGTTCAGTAATGTTCAAAATCAATATTTATATAAAGCCATTAAAACATCAGCAACATCAAGAACATATATGAATATAGCTTTAAAAAAACCCCATAATATATTTAAATTAATATTGTTAGAAAGAGCTTCTCTTAGTTTCGAGAATTATATATATATATTCTCTATTGACGAGGCCAACCACGTGAAGGTGGAAGCTCATTTGACCCCTCCCACCCACCCACCCTAGAATCAAAGAACAAAAATTCGTCAACCTTGATGTGTTTTTTATTCATATGAAATGTGCCAGTGGCATATTATCAACAATGGCATTATGATCTTCTATCGACAATTTCCATTGTCGATGCTTAGAGTTTTTCCTACTCTTCACTGCCTTCAATTGCAACCGGGCTGCTATGACCAAATGATTGTATTGAGCACATATACCATTTGACTCGTAGTCTTGAAAAATAATATGGTCTTTACATTTCCTTACTTTTGCAAAGAAATGTCCCATTAAAACCATTGAACCCACTTCATATGTATAATTTGACGAGTCTTTAAATTCTTGCATCAACATGCTTTTTGACCTAGTGCATCTCAATAAATAATAATGCACTTTTTCTGGATTATCTATTGGTGCAATGACGACAAATACATCACCTTCTCTAACCAAATCAGAAACACGGCCATAATCTTTTTCAATCACAAGCGCTTCATTGTCACGCTCTACACCGTTGATATTTCCAAATGGGGGAAATGGTGTCAATTCTTGGTGTCTCCATGGTTTCACAAATTTGTTCATCTGGTTTTGACACTCATCCAAAGACTCTACATCATCAATACATGTAATACAAAAGCAAGAGTACTCTCATTTCTCGATTGCGTGTATATTTGTCATTTTCTTACTCCTAATGGAGTGTAAGCCCCTTGTTTTCAGTATTGCAGTACAATTATGTGGCATTGATCTGTCAACATCACCCATTGCAATATTCCAGAAAAACCTTCTCACATTACCCACCCTTTCATTGATTTCATGGCTCAAATTTTGATTGCACCAATTAACAACATCTTTTGAATTTGCAAGGTGAGAAGTAGAGTGATTCATTTGATATCTCCTAAGTGCACATTTCATGCAGGCCCTAACACCATCATGTTCTCCTTTTCCATGTCCCATTTCAAAAAATTTCCATGTGTGGTGAACATCTACGTTTCTATGAAGGAGAGACATCCATAAGAATGATCGCACCGATTTAAACTGACCAGCACAACCATCTGACCACGCCCAATATTCTTTAAAAGAGACCCTTCATCTTGATAATTATTTATAAAGCATACCAAAACAATGTTGGACAAAACATGTATCATGTGTATGATCATCACTGATGTAGAAATGATACTCCTTAATCACTTCACGATTATTTTCATTGCTATCAAAACCATCGACATCAAGTTCTGCATCTATACATAATATGAACAAGTATAGATACCTGATATGAATGATAATACTCACTTTGTATCTCCTTTTGTGGAGTGAAAGTGTAATTTTCAGCAAAATTGACAATGGATAATATTGTTCCTTTTCGAAATACATATCGTGATTGCTTGAACGGCAAGTCCTGCCATTGTGCTGAGTGAGAGTGCTTGATATATTTATATATTTGATCCCTGAACAAATTCATAAGATATGTCAAAGAGATATCACTTTCAACTAAATTAAGCTTTCTTGATGTTGTCGTTGAATCTGTAACAAGAGTATAATCAACATAATCATATCTCTTCCATTTCACAATGCGATTTGATAATTGAGGATCGTTTGCATCAATGTGGTAGTTAGCATTAAAAAGGGCCAAATCAGAACATTCCTCACATTTTTGACCTCCAACGCATTGTTTCTTATAGAATACTTGATCATTCTCTTGCGCACATAATATTTTAGATACAAATTCACGAACACTCACAGGAGGGGGGTTATTTGGCTAACACTGCATGCCAAAAATTAGAAATGTCTCATAATATAATTTGAATTTTGCATGGTATCGACAACAACATGTGTCACAAACAACGATGGGCCTAGCATACCATGGTTTAAGCTTCACAAATGTGCTAAGGGAAATATTCACATCAACATTACTCTCCATAAAAGTTTTACAGATTTCCACTTGAGTGATCTCTATTATGTGTTTGTCATGAGTTTCATAGTTTCCTTTCGATATATGACATCGCACAACATCCTTTTCATTTGGTAAGACACAAGAGTTTAAATGCCAAAACTCTTTCACCCTGTCCCTCACATTATCTGGAAGTCTTTCTTGATAAGGTTGCCTATAGATAACACCCCAACATGCAACTTCATCATCCTCATCTAATTGAACCCTAAAGTTTTTATGCTTCCATAAAAATTTTCTTGATGTTTTTAACGTTCGTGTAATCGTAGACAACAAACGATTGGTTACAGTGTTTTTTGCCATAACCCATGTTAGAATAGCTTTACGAGCAACCATGTAATTATTAGATCGTTTTTTGCAAATGATGCAAGGACCGATGTCAGATTTTGTGATACAATTTGATTCGATTTATCCTCTTTGACATTTTGAATGCCCAATAATGTCATTGCATTTCTTAGACATTTCTGCTTTAACAATTTATGTAACAGCTGAGCTTGTTCTATGACAGAAATACCTTCAAAATATTCTTTGACTATCTTTTTTGCCCTATAACGAGCTGTATGATCAGGCATGAGAGGTCCCATTTCTTCAATTTTACTTCAATTCGTATTCTCCAAAAACGTATCGTCAATGACGATATTGTTGCAGTGTCTAATTAATCTCTGTGAATTGGTAAGTGTGGTAGGATGTTGTATGTTAGATGTCGACCCTGCATAAAAATAAATATAAATTTATCTAATTGTGAACTTTCAAATCATATATATATAAGTTTATATTATAAAGTAAATTATAAACATATAAAAAATTATTTACTCACCAATCATGGTCTCAATATCGACGCTACCCATAGTTTTCTCCACATTTGTCATTTCCTCGTCACCTCCATGTCCTTCATTTCTTTCATCAACGTGTTCCTCAACAATCTGCATTTCTTCATCACCACCATGTGCGAGGTTCACATTTTGCATTTCTTCGTCTCCGCCAAGTGTCTCCATGTTTCTTTCCATTGCTCTTTTTTCTCTTAACTTTCTCATGTTTCCACGCTTTATCTCTTTCTTTCCCTCTCCATCAGTTTTGGTGCGATCATATTTTATTTCACGATTCCTTCCATTTCCCATGTTGAGGGAATTAAAAACCTAAAATCCAATGCATTAAAAGATATGAGAATTGAGAGTTAAATACATGTTGAAAAAAAGATAACAGCTAGACCCAACAAGAGTAATATGCTAAGCACTCTTGTACAAATTTTACCAAATTGTTGAATGTGGTTGTCATTGATGTCAAAGGAGTTCAGTAATGACAAATGAATAAGAAAGGACATGATGGCAGGGCAAAACTTAGTGAAAGACAAATTTGAATGACAAAGGAAACTTGATGACATGGAAAGTATGATGATGTGGCATGTGTGATGAGGCTGGAAAGACACATGATTGTGTCATGGTGCTATCATTAAGTCAATGTTGAAACCTGACATCATTCTGGAAAATAATTGCAAGTTTGTGAAACTTTGGAAATTGACTAAGTATGGGAAAATGAGTCAAAACTACTCTAAGAGAATGCCCTCCATAATTCAGGGTTTGACTAAGATTCCCACACCATGATACCATGCTATAGCTTGTTGAAGTGGATATCTATTCATGGTCTCAATTTTTCTTAATCGCTTCCGAGGAAAAAATTATAGGTCTTTCAAAACAAGGTTTTGCACCAGAGAAAGTAAAATTACATAAGTAGTCTCGGGAAAATGCCCGCCATAAATAATAGGTTAAAGTAAATACCCACAACATATGGTCAAGCTGTAGTCTGTTGATTTTTGTACCTAAACATGATCTCAGTTTTCATTAAGCATGTCTGAAGAAAAAATTATGGATTTGCCAAAATAGGGTTTCAGGATAAATTTTGGAGAAAGTCCTGAAAATGACCAAGTGTTGGAAAATTGGCTCAAGTGGCCTTGGGAAAATGCCCGCCATACCTAATGGGTGAATGATAAAAATAATATGAAACTACCATGCTCTAGCTTGTCAAGAAGGATATCTCTCCACAATCTTAGTTTTCACAGAAGGTGTTTGATGACAAAATTAAGAGCCTGCCAAAACAAGGGTTCAAGTTGATTTTACGCTAAAGTAGCAAATCTGGGTAAGTGGCCTCAGGGAAATGCCCGCCATAGCTTATGGGTTAAAGAAAATTACCACACCATATGGTCATTGTGTAGATGGGTGTTTTATCTACCTGGACACATCTTCACATTGAATTGAAAGTGCCTGAGGAAGAAGTTATGGATCTACCAAAATAGGGTTTCAGGATAAAATTTGGAGAAAGTACTGAAAATGACAAAGTGTTGGAAAAATGGCTAAGGTGGCCTTGAGAAAATTCCTACCGTACCTAATGGGTGAATGATAAAAATAATCTGAAACTACCATGCTCTAGCTTGTCAAGAAGGATATCTCCCCTTAGTCTTAGTTTTCATAGAAGGTGTTTGATGACAAAAATAACAGCCTGCCAAAACAAGAGTTAAAGAAAATACCTTGATAAGAAAAATGTCTTTGTGGCCTTATGAATTTGGATAGTGCGAAATCTCAGCTGATATGCCAACTCTTGGCTGTAATATAGATATGCAAACTCTTGGTTGAACGAGGGATTTGCGAACTCTCGGCTGAAATGTAGATATGCAAGTCTCGTTTGAGAAATTGATGAAAACTATCTCAGCTGAGAGACTATATATATACTTATCGACCAAGATTTTGTGGAATCCAGTCAGAATCATGGGCATTTAATGTGTCGGCCCCTAAAATATTCTCGGAGCATTCTGTGACAAAACTCTCGGCTGAGACATGTTTTAAATTTTCATTTGAGAGTTTAAAACAACTTTCGGCCGAGAGTTGTAATTAACTCTGGGTTAATTTTTGAGCGAAAAAAATCTCGCCCGAGATATTTTAAATTTCTCAGCTGAGAGTTTTTGGTCAACATTACGAGCACTATTTTTGTAGTTTTTCATAAATGTCTCACTTTAGCAAGGTTGAAACACTGCAAAAAATGAGAATTACCTGTCGGAGTTTATACCATTAGATTCATCATTCAATCTACTTTCTCATCATATATATATTTTTTAATTTCATTTAGGATTTCTATTTTTTACTATTTTTTTCTAAATTTTATCATTAAAAAATTTAGTGACTTAAAAATCAGTGACAATGAAAATTCAATATCATCATGATGACAAAGCCCATTTGTTTAAAAAAATCACAAGGATGTTCCTTGCAGTGTCCTCTTCAAAAGGGTGCTTTTAGGTTTTTTGATAAGAGTCACATTTGAAAGAAAATGAGACGACAAAAACATGTGTCAATAAGGCACCCTTTTTTTTTACATATGCTATTTCGATAAATAATAAAAATTAACGTATAAGTCTGAAAATTGTCAACATATAGTCCATGCACAAGTGCAATCAGTGCAGATTATGATTATACATTTCGTTTCCCTAAAATAAATAACTATCTCTAAGAAAAATGTGGTGCACAAAGGTCACTCATTATTCATACTTAAAATTTTAAAGTATATGTCGTTGGTGGACGTCAAATTTACCGCACTATATGTCGGTAATTTAAAAAAAAAAATATAAGTACGTAGCTAATTCAGTTATCTAAAACATTTTTGTTTACTTCAAAATGAAATTCCTAAGGGAGATACCGGTTTGAAGGGGTTGAAGTTGAAAAACATAAATTTTTGCAACTTGTTTTGTTAAAAAAAAACCAAAAGTGTTTCCCAACTTCATGTTTTCACCTATATGTCATTTGAGCTACAAAAATCCAAATGCACATGATCAACAAAAAAATCACATTAATATTTTCCCACATTGTTAACACTTTAGAAGTAGATTTGATAGATCATAAAAAAAACAAAATGTAGATAAAAAAAGAAATGAAAAAAATAAGAGCAAAACGAATCATATAGTTTTCCAATGAAGAAAAAGATATGGGATAGCAACAACTTGGTGAAAAATAAGACAAGGTAGAAGAAGCAACAGATCTAGCAATGGTAGTAGGGACAAAATAAACATGACCATCTAAAACATTGACCCCTCAAGCTATAGCAATGAAGAACATACCACCAAAAGTGAAGTAGACAAATAACACGCCCAAACACAAAATATAAAGTAATAACAACATGATGAATTAATAAAGAGGATACCAACATTGTCAGCGTCTGATGGGGTTAGGGTAAAAGCACCATTTTTAAAGTCTAAAAGCCACATATGATGAGAAAGAGAGGCATAAAGTGTGCCTCGCTATTCTTTAGATGATTAGGGAAACCAACCCAAATGTACATAAGTAGATAAAACGATAGATACAAATGTATGCACTATCCTTTTTATGTGTGTATTTATTATGGTTGTGGGGCGAATAAGAGGACTTGATTTCAAATGTTGTTAGGGAGTTGAGATAAGTACTTTATGATGGTTGAGTGGATTTTTTTTTAACCACTGTAAATGGTGTTGTGTTATTAATTGGTTGATATGGTAAATGTGTTTGATGGTTTATTTATATGACGATGTGTGTGGTTGAACAATATAGGTTTTATACTATTGTGACTATTTAGTAGCCAACAACCTTCAAGGTATGAGACTGAGTCTAGTTGCACTTTAGTAAGGAAAGGTTCTAGAAGGTTGGACAGAAAACCAATTTATTGAGAAATGGGCCTTTCAAAGTTTTGTAGAGGATAGGAAACAATGCTTACAAACTCAAACGATCTCCATTACATGCACATTTACTTAGTGGTAAATGTGGAGAACTTGGAAATCTAAGTCATTTATAATGTTTGATGAAAAAAACAAGGGGTGAGTCTTACAATCCATTTTTTGTATGTCTAGACAAAGTTAACATATTGTTTAGCAAATAAGACTAGAATAACTAGAAAGGGACAATAAGAACTCTCACACATTGCACTAGAAGGGAAACAACTGAGCAAGGGAAAGTGGTTCTCGAAGGAGAAATCCAAGGCATATTTTTCTTATCTCCTAAGATGGAAGTAAAAGTTTTTGGGAATCAAAATGGGGAGGTATGATTCAAAATGGATCGCCATATATTTTTTCAACCCTTTGTTGCTTTATGGGTGGAAAATTGTAATTATGGTCTTATAGGGATCATTTTCATGATTGGTATGGAATCCCATTATATGTAGTCAAAACTAAAATTTGCTTGTTTAAAGGATAAAATAATGATTTCTATGGTAAAAATTAGCCAAAATGACAGACATTTTTCACATTGTTCTCCTCATCAATATATTTCTAATGTTCCAAATAGCACCTTGTAGGAGTTTGTGTAAAACAAAATTGTCCTGAACAAGTTTATCATTGCTTTGACCACTATACTACCAAGTGTAAACCATGTCAACTCCTACAATTCGAATATATGGGAAGAATTTTTTAGAGGATCCAAAGACCTTACCCTAATAAAGAGTTGGGAAATAAAAACCCTAACCCTAACCTTAATGACTATTATGAGGTGTTAAAACATTAGTCACGGGGAGAGAAAGGGGTTTCGTTCCTATTATAAGATTTTGTGTTCCTTAGTTACATAGTGCAAACGAGTGGGATATCAAACAAAGAAAAGAAGGTTTCCTTATAGTAGCATGTATTAGGACTCACAATGTATATCTTCTCCAAATTGAGTTATATTTTTCTCTACATTTTGCATTGTAAATCTCATAATGAAAAGAGAAATCTGCAATCCTTGTTTCTAGATGAAATTTTAACCTCATCGATTTCTTGAGGATAAATTGTATCCATGATGTTCTTTAGTGTGATTGTATTGCTATAAGTAATCACAATAAAATAGAGTATTGTCTCATTGCATCTGTAGTAGCATACTCAGATATATTCTGGCGAACTATCCAATGGAAGATGTAAGGTGGTTTATAAACCAAAGAGACTAGGTGAATAAATCCTTATTAGGTGCAACAAAGGTCTTTCACATAATTTTAGGATTGCAAAGACAATTCTATTGCTTGGATCAAAGCCTTCAAGGCTTATTACACATGTCCAAGATGAGATTTTCCAATGGTAACCATCATACGACTTATAGTTATTAATGGTTTTGGAAAAATATAAATACAATTTCTCCACCATTTTGTTCAAAGTTGAACACCTAGATTAAACTTCACGGGTTTGGGAAAATATCTTAGAGGTGATTAGGACCCAATTTATTTGTGATAGACAACTTAAATTTCCCCTTGAGTTCAACCCTTAAAACCTTAACCTTTGTTTGGAATTGAAAATGTTGAAGACAATTTATCTCCTCTTATGTAGAACTTGAGCATTGATAGATAAAATGACTCAACAAATGTATTTCTATTATATGGAAGAACACATTACTAGAAAAGTGAATTCTTATTGATCATTAGGTCAAAGAAACTATGGTCTTTCCAAGGGAGAAATGACTTAATAACATGCCAGGGCTTCGATATGATTTACACCATAAACATATCCTTCATTTTGATATTTCTCATGGTAAAAGTGAGTGTTTGAAGGTTTATACCAACCACAACCTCTTGCCATAAAAGGAACCCTAGAAGAGACAGGTCTTAATGTAGCTAGGGAGGAATATGAGGTACCTAGGTACCCAATGGGATAATGTATGTAATGTGGCCATAATTATGGAATATGCTCATGAAGTATATGTAGTGTAAAAAGTATGAATTGTAAGAAGGCTTACTAAAAGGTTTTTTCCTACTAGAAAGTTCCTTCCGTAGAAAGTACCTAGAAGGTTTTTCCTACTAGAAAGTACCTAGTAGGTTCGATATAAATTATATAAAGAAGTAAAACAATGTAATAAGTTGTCTTATGAATTAGTGATGTAATATTAATAGTAAGCATGTCTTATGGAGTGATCCCACCTTGAAGAGTAATTGATGGTGTTGCCCTACCTTAAGGGTTTTCTCCTTATTCTTAAGTAAAATATTTTGGTTATTTTTGAAGTTGAAGAGTTCTATATCATTGTTGTGATTCAATTTATGGGTCAAGGCTCACTACAAGTGTTATTAGATATTTTCTTGGGCCAAATATATAATTATTTTTGTTCTTTTGGCAAATATTTTTTGGGAAAAAAGATGACAATGGTATTCAACTCAAATTTTGAAATTTTATGTATAGAAATGAAATAAAATAGTTGCATATATGAGTTCCTCTCACCAAGAAAATCGATTTAAAAAAAAGGAATTGTCCAAATCAAAGTCTAAGAAGTGGAGTTGTCATTGATTTAAAATCGATTTTTTAAGGGTTTTCTGATGACGGTTGTCAAACTACAGATCAAATATATTTTAATAAAGTGTCCAATTTTTTGTCAAACTAGTGCCAGCAGATACAAATGACTGTAGAATTTCATAATTATGGTCATGATATAGATTCTAAGCAATGTTGAGGGAATTATGATCATTTAAAATTCGCCATATCAAAAGTAAATGATTTTTTTCAAAACTCTAGTTCTATATTTGGATTTATAGCAAGAAAGATGCATTTTATAAGAAAATTGGATGGTCCTAGTATTGAAGAATACATTAAAGAGACAAAGCCATTGTTTCCACGGAGGTGGGGAGATGAGTTATTAATGAGTTCAAGAAAAGATGATACGATATGGTGGATGTTGCTTAACAATTACAAAATACAAGCACTTACAGATGCTTTGTGGTCATTGTGCATCTACTAGAATTTGTTTGACAAAAATACAAGCACTAAATCAAACTATACACGATCTACGATATGCGCGGATATCACCGAAAAAATGCTAAAACAACTTATTTTAAATCAACAATAACCGCACTTCTCGTACTCTGATTTGGACATTTTTTTGTTTTTTAAAATCAGGTGCCTTGGAAAGAGAAAATTAGATATGTAACTATTTTTATTTATATTCTCTATATAAATTTTCATGAATTAAGATGAATCCCACCATTTTCTTTTTACCAAAAAAATTCTGCAAAATAACATTGGGTACCTCCCTAGGTACAATTTTCTCAAGGGCATTTTCCAAACATCCATATTTTTTAAGACAAAAATTATCCATCTCGCATAGTGTTTAGTCTTAATATTTTTATGGGTTTTAACGAATCTCATTTTTCATAATCTCTTGGTATTTAACAAACCTTACAGTGAACTATGTGGAATCCATATTTTATTTTGAAATTGGACCATAGAAGAATTCTAAGAAATTTCTTACACCTCCCTTCAAGAACAATATACATTTCAATGCCCATGACATTAGAGCGAAATTGGACCCCTAAGTCATGGGCACATTAAATAATTTTTTAATTTTCTTTTCTACTCGTTGTATTACCATGTCACAAATCTCTATAAAGACACATGAAAGGAAAAGGGGATCCCTAGAAAATTAAAGTGATGACTAGGTTGAAGTAAGGACTAGCCATAGCTCTCAATCTAGTCTAGGTCGTACACAATTTGCTTGTAATATCTCATATTGGTCCATTCAATATTGCAGTGAAATCTTGAAAATATTTGTAAGACTTGTAGTTTTTTACCCTTCAAATGCATTAAATAAAATTATGTAAATGGTGTAAATATGCTATTATGGATTCCTAGTGTGGACCTCAAGTCCAAGGCCCGACTAATGAATGGATAGGCATATATAATGTAAATACTTTCATATGGGTCATGTGGTTGGCTTGCCACGTTGACTCAAAAACTGTGTAAATATTATGTTGAAAAAAAATAAAATGGTCTAAGATGGCTATGTAAAGAGCATTAGAGGGGCTATGATTCCACTAGAGGAAAAGAGGGAAGGGGGCCTATGGGAGATTAAATCCTCTATTGCCAAGTGTAAACCTTAGAAATCATCCATTTGTTGTCACATGGCTTAAATAAACCAGTTACTTCCTTTTGAATACTAAATCCAATAATTGAATGCATGTGTGAGCTTGGTGGGAAAAGTCCCCTCACGTAGTTATAGTTATGACAGCATGGGATGAATATACTTCTATGATAGTTGCAATAGTCCTGTATACTATGGTAAGAATTTATGTCAGATGTCTTTCACCATCCTCTCATCTCTTTTGGAGAATATCACCCATTTTTTGGGGGGGATATATTTTTACACTACGTAGAGTTTCTCTCATGTTGTTTGTTCCATTACCATTGCCATAACAAACTAAGAAAGAACCAGAAATTTGAATTGTGAAAGAGAATTTGCAGGCCTTAAAGAAAAGAGAATGGTTATAGGTGAGAATAGAGGTTGGGAAAGATAGGAAGCTTTACCCATTGAATTTTTGTTGCTCTTGAATACTTAAGAAGCCATGAATACATGTTACAGGAGATTCTTTAATAGCCTATAATAGGTTGGACTCTTTCTACACACATTGATAAGAGTGATATTTCTTGAGGGAACTATGGAGCAATGAAGGGAAATGCCTTCCTTGTGTTGTGTGGGGCAGTGAAAAAGAGTTATATGGCTAGGATGGTTAAGTGATATCCCTATAAATGCTCAAAGGTGAGCAGTTCATCTAAGCATGAGAGAAAATGGGCTGTGGGATGAGAGAGAATCATGTAGGTTTTTTCCTTGCCTTGGTGACCTAATAGCCCATTTTTGGGGTGGTATATGCAGTTGATACCTATAGTTAGGTGGAAAATCACTCTTACGCAACCAACTGCTTGGATTAAAAGATAAGTATTCTCTTGTATATGAATGTGTAAAGATTTGAATTTACTTCATGTCATGAATATGCTTGTTTATGCATATTGTATGTGTGGATAGAGTTTTATTTACGTGGTGTTTACATTTATACATTTTCACATACATTTATTATTTATGAATTCATGTTATGCCCCATAAAGTGAAATTATAAGCATGAAATTCGTAAATACCCCCTCCTATAGTCGGATTAATGGATGGGGATGTTACAACATTCTAAAGGGAATCCATAATATTATCCACCGACTTCTTGTGTTTAAGGATTGCAAGAAACAAATCATTCATAAAGTGTGCTAAAAAGTTGTATTATGTTAGGTTCATGTAAGGGAATTGATGTAATAATCCCTTTTACAACATTCATGTTAATTTTAAAGAGATAGCAGTTAACCATGATCACTAAAAGAATAGACAAGCATAGAAACAATGGTGGTTATGGATCTCATTCAACCACGGTGACAATATACCACCTTCTAAAAATAGACAATGCATAACTATTGTCTCCCCCAATCTCACACCTTCTAATAGAGATAGTTCAAAGAACAATGTACATCCAAATGTGTATGTAGTAGAATAAACCCCAAGAAACCAAGAGAAAACTTCTTCAATGATAGAGAACCCCAGAAAATAGTCTTCTATGGGTTTGAGAGAACTTCCTTGTTGCTGGAGCAAAATCGCTTGATTTGTTGTGTCCAAATGAGGAGGCGGCGTCCCTCTTATTTATACAGTTTTATAGGTGACTTTTAACTGGGTCCGACTTCACTTATTCCGCAATCAAATACATTTTATCATTATATTTTCTTGGGTCGACTTGTGTGAGGATGCCACACGTAGCTACTACATCAACACTCCCTCTTAGCCATGGAGGCATCATCAACAACATCATACTAGAACACATTTGGTTCTCATATGTACATCATGACTATCTCAAACATCTCTATATCATATGGAAGGTATTCCAACACAATATCAGTCCATCGAGAAGTGTCAACAACTCTAGCAAGTCCATCGAGGATTAAACATGTATAAGCTCCATGCAGTCCATCAAGAACCATAAAAAAAAACTTAGTCCATCGAGGAGTATACAACATCCCAATAACTCTACCTAGTCCATCGGGGAGTCAATATGCATTATCTTAACCCATTCCATTAGGGAACATGCAATAGTTCAATGTGTCTCATCTCAACCCATTCCATTGGGGAACATGCACCAATTTAACATGCCGGAGCTCAACCTAGTCCACAGGGGAACATGGACCAACCCAACGTGTCTCAGCTCAACCCAGTCCATTGGGGAACATGCACCAGCTCAACGTGCATCATCTCAACCCAATCTATCGGGGAAATTGCACAAGATCAATGTGCCTCAGCTCAACCCAGTCCATCGAGGAACAAGAACCAACTCAACCAGTCCATCGGTGAGTCCATACATAAGTACCAATGTGCACCAACCTATCCACCCCATATTAGAATGTTCAAGAGATCTCCTCACTCTTTTGAGAGTGACCGAGAAAATGCCAAAAGATATCCATCATAATTCATGATGTTCGAGAGATATCCCCACTGTACAAAGTGTCTAGGAGAATGTGTTGGCCTCTCCATCCCATATTAGGATGTCCAAGAGATCTCCTCACTCTTCTAGGAGTGATTGAAAGAATGCATTGGCCTCTCCATCCCATCTTAGGATGTCCAATATATCTCCTCACTCCTCTCAGAGTGATCAAGAGAATGCCTAGTCTATGTATAATCATCCCCCCCATCAACGAGGGACACAGTCATGGAACAAACCTCCCTGCTCCTTTTCAAAGTGTTTGGGAGTAAATCCAACCTTCCCTCTTAATGAGGGAGCTCCCCGCTCCATCACAAAGTGTCCAAGAGAAGATATATTAATATCATCATTTCCTCTTAATGAGGGAGCCAATCATTAGACCAACCTCCCCACTCCTTCTCAGAGTGTCATAGAGTAGGTACAATCTCATTCTGAGTCATATAGGAACTAATGTTCTCTTTGTAGAATCTTCTATGAACCTATAACCTGCACACACATATCAACTAACATAGGCATCAAATGTATCGAGGGAAGACACCTCTATCCCACCCTATTCAAAACATGAAATGAAAATAACAAATACAAAATAAAAAACAAGTCACATAGTTGAATTCATACACCTGCATGAGGGAGTATCCCAACCCCATCACAGGGTGTCTGGGAGATCTCCACACTCCTTCATAGTGTGTTCGGGAGAAGATATGGTATTGTCATCAGACTACTCACTCTTATCCAAGTAACATGGATAATACTTTTCTAATATTGCAATCATGCTCATCACATCTCCATTTGTGCTGAAGTGCCCTACTCCCTCTGAATCCGAGCATCCTCCTCCCTCTGCATCTAAGCATCATACTCTCTCTCTCTCCCTCTAGATTTGTCCATATGTTATTCCATCAACCTATATGATCTATCACTTCAGGTGTCAATCTAAACACCAGCTCTCACAGAGCAAATGAGCATAATTCCTTGCTAAAATATAATTATCCATTTTGGTGACGACCATGTACATCAAGGATCCTTCAATTGTCTGTATGGATCAAAACAACATTGTCATCAGTGTATCCATGTACTTAAAGTCACCGTACTAGATTTGCTAAGGATTTCAACTGTGTTCTTCCTTAAGGCTTAATACTATCTCATCACACCATCAATCAGTGACATCTAATAAAAAAACAAACTCCCTCTATATCTAGAAAACAATCCCTCTATCTTGGTAAGGAATAAATAACCAATATATAGCATCAGGAACATGGGATTATCTTCAACAATATGTTTTGAATGTGTACCTACTCACAAATTGAATGAGTAACTCTCGTCCTCCAGGACTAACATACTTTAATCAAACTATCATGACTCCAACTAGAAATCAACTGCTTTCCATAATCATCGAACATCTATAGTAGAGAGACTTACATTTGTTGGATCCTTCTGCTCCCAATCACCAATCTCTACATGAGATCCTGTGGGTCATGTATCCTCATATATTTGAATGTATCTAGTCCTCATCTATCTTCTATCTCTGCTGAACAGTCGTGATTTCCATTTAATTGCTTCCTCTGTTACGGAAGTCATCCTTCTTCATGATCTGTAGCCTGGCATGAGAGTTATGCTCCTAAGACTTCCCGCTTTTAATCAATTTGTTCTCTCTTGATCATTGGATACCAACATGATCTATATGTCCATTATTTTTCCTTTAGAATAAGTCTTATCATCCTTCTCTTGTAGGCCATAGCATCTGGTCTTTTCCCTACAAGTCAAATTCCGTTAGGTGGTTAGCAACATTGCATAATAAAATTTCATTAATTCATATTTCAATGCAATGGAAATAGTTCACACAGTTAAGTAAGCATCTTATCCAATGCTTCAGCACAACATATATGGTAACTATATGGAATCCTACTATCTCGATTAGAACATACTATAAAGAGTGTGCACTACTTTAAGCATGTTAGAAGGAGATATCATCCTAGATGGGTTCATGAAATGTTGTGCATCATTACAGGCTATTTAAACAATCATATACATAACAAATACTACATGATCCTACTATTCAATAAAGGAACTATATCACTTGCTCAACAACTTCCTAATTCTAGGAATATAGATATGCATACAACTTGTTATGAAAACATATTCAAAACATTCAAATCTTATCTACAACAGAAATAATGACAATTCAAATACTTATCTTTTATCGTTTTGTGGGTGGGATCCCACTACCTCCTTGTAGGAATTATGAGCGTCCTTTGATCTCCGTATTCTTGTTGGAATCCCATCTCAATCTAGATATGCATCGCATCATCTCAATATGGAGAGTACTAGAAGAAGAACTCCTTTCGACGATCTTTTGCACTCTCTTCAGAATCATCATTCCTTGACCTCTTATGTGGAGTGTCTTGATCTACGTTAGTAGTTGAGGCTTCATGTTTCCTTTTATTTGGACCATGAAAAATGTCTGGCACAGTGTCTGTATTTATGACATTTGAAGCATTGAACATATGGAAGATCCTTCTTCTTATTTTGTCTTGGAATAGGCTTGATCTTCCACCTTTTTCTTTCCTATCATTAAACTTTCGTCCCTTACCTTTTCCTTTCTTGACATGAGATGTAAGGGATTTATTTTCTTCATGAACACCAATGGTTGAGGCTTGGTGTCTTCTCTTCTTTGAATTACAACATTGTATAGCATAGTGACCGCACTTTTGCGATTTGAAGCACTAGATATGAGCGAGATATTTTTGAACCTCCTCATCAACAAGCTTAATGGGAACCCTAGACTTGGAAACCCCGTCAAGTCTATGTTCAACCTTCATGTTTATCTTCTTGGATGCAACCTGAAAACTACTTCAAAAACCCTAGAAGGAGCTAGGTCAAAGATGAGGTTTGGAATCTTGCAAAACTGATTTCATAGATAAATGCGCCCTCCTAGGGAGAGTTGAATAGAACTTCTTTTTTCCTAGATCTGTGGACAAGATAGATTAAAACTAGAAACCCTAGTTTCCTTATTCCGAGCGAGAATAGATCAAAAATAAAAAAATAAAACTTGGATTTGAAATATGCTTCCACATATGGATGCGCCTTCCCAAGGTGAGTTGAAGAATGCCAAGGTCAAGCCTAAATAGTGGACATAAGTGATAAAAACATGGAGCCCCACTTCTTGACTCCGACATAAATTAGGTAAAAAATTGAAAATTCTCCAAACTGGATTTTGCCTCCATAGATAAGTGCACCCTCCTAGGGAAAATTCCAATATGCTCCTTTCAAGAGAAACTGGGGTTGAAAACACTCCAAAGTATGGAGCCCTAGTTTTTGGCAATGGCTTCTTTTAGCACTGCCCTGATACCATGTTAGATTGTATAGAGATATAGCAATATAACTAAGGTCACTAAAAGAATAACCAAGCACAAATACTATGGTGATTATGGAGCTCGTTTAACCACGGTGATCATCTATCACCTCCCAACCATACACAATGCATAACTATTGTCTCCCCTGAGCTCACACCTTCCAATAGAGATATTTCAGAGAACAATGTACATCCAGACGCGTATGTAGTACAATAAGACCCAAGAAACCAAGAGTGAACTTCTTTAATGATAGAGAACCCCATAAAATAATGTTCTACTGGTTTGAGTGAAATTCCTTGTTGCTAGAGCGAGCTTGCTTGATTTGTTGTGTCCAAATGAGGAGGCGTCCCTCCTATTTATATTGTTTTCTGGGTGGCTTTTAAATGGGGTCGACTTGTCTTCTTTTACTAGGACAACTTCACTTATTCCACAATATAATGCATTTTACCATTATATTTTCTTGGGTCAACTTGTGCAAGGATGCCTCACACAACAACTACATCAAAATTTCTTGGCTATATCAGAGATAAAAGCCTCAATGATCTTAACTTACAATTCTAGCCACAATCGAAAACCTTGGCAAATCAATCTATACAACCCTATCTCCTTGATTATGAAACTATTAATAGAAAGTAAAGGAAAATCTTCAAAGAGCACAACCTTAAACTCTCTTTAAAAGAATGATCCAAATTTGAGCACCTTCAACATATAAAAGGTGAATGGTCATTCAACATAGACATTATCCTTACCAAATTGATTAAAATAATGTAAAGGACAAAGAAATGTGCCCATTCCATTCCAATTTTCAATAATATTATGAAGGATAGAATGTCCTTTAAGGAATCATTCACATCTAGGTGTCACTAATATTTAAAAGAATATGTTTCACCCCAATAACAAGTGTTTTTTTCCATACCTTTTATGAAGCATCCAAGAGGGTAATGCGCCTAGGAATTATGGCTAGGAATAGATTTGATAATTCTCTTGTTAATCGTAGCTCTCAATGATTGTGTTTTGGCATTCTCTCTATAAAGTTGAAGCATTTTTTGTTCAACAAACTCTTGTTTGAGGTAACATATAGGAGTTTATTAGGAGGAAAAAGGTTTAGGAAATAACTCTTGTTATTGAATGAGCGACAAAACCCTAGCTCTAGGGCCTCTCCATTGCATAGATATCCTCTATGGCTTGCCGGATCTGAATCCCTCTCTAATGGCAGGGAAGGGAGGGGTGGGCCCCACCCCCTCCTTCAGCAAAATCCTTAGAAGGAGAAACCAACCCAAATTGCAATGGGACCAATAAAATTCTACAGAGATACATGTAGCGAATTTTCCCTCGGGAGAGGGAGAGGGAGGCGTAGGAAACAAGAATGAGATGTCGAACACGACTAAAAAAGGGGCCAAAATAGGTGGATGACTTCTAGGACAGTGCATTATGAAAATAAAACAAATCCCTAAGTATGAAATCACTTCTATTAAAATAAATAAAAACATTCAACTCATGAATGATCATGTGATAATTCATAAATTAATGAGAATTGGGCCCTCAAAGAAAGCTTTGTTTTGGTGGATCAACATCAGATAGAAGATGAAGGGCCACTATGATATACAACTAAGATCTAAAGGATTTTTCACAATAATCTTCTATTACTTTGAGGACATGGATAGAGTATTCGAGAATAGGCCTTACTTCTTCAACTTTGTGGGTTTATATCTGAGGTTTTGGATGGAGATGGTTTTCCTAGGAAAAGAGGAATTCATGTATGCTCCAATATTGATTTGCATGTACTATTTACCAATAGAATACTAGATCTAGAGACATTCAAAGGAATGGGAAACACCATAAGGGATTTTTTCCAAACATTAGATACCATAATGATATCACAGTGCTCGATATATGCCATAATATGCATTTACATGAATGTTTCTCAAGCACTCCAAGAAGTTATATGTCTGAACCACGAGGTATGGAATGGGTTCAACCTCTATACTACAAGCACATCCCTTTTAGATGTCGCAAATGCCATGAACATGACCATTTATTCAATAATTCCCTCTAAATGTCAAATAGGAAAATCCCAAACCAACAAATCCAAAGGGCACAAATGGATTTACCAAAGTTTCAACAAGGAAGAGAACATGCCACAAAATTAGCATAATAGATTAGGGCACAAAAGAGGAAACACATAATTCTTATGCAGTCCTTAATCAAGATAACAAGATAGGATAAGGAGAAAATCAACCTACCCCCACCGCAGAGGATCGAAACAAAGAGCGACAACAAATGAACCTAAAGAAGAGACTCTACTCAAGAAAGCAAACAAATCAAAATGGATACACTAACAAAAGGATTAGGACACTATAACAATATGGAGATAGTTGCTAATGGGGCTGAGGAAAAAACATATGATGAGGCTGAGACAATGGACAGAGGTGATTGACCTTACAGGAATAATCAAATCCTATAATAGGAATTATACCAAATCAATTCCAAAAACTCAAATGACCCTCTTACATGTTGTCTTGAAGACGGTCCAGGATAAATCAACATGATCCTCCAAAGGAAAAAGCTCCAATACTCTCCTAGGAATGAAATCGGTCAAACTGAAAGACCAAACTAACAACCCTAAAGAGGAAAAGAAGAGGGTAAGGAAAAAAACCAGCAACTGCTAAGGGAAATAGGATATAAATTAATCAAATCATGGTAGTATGCCTTAATGAGTGAAACCTACAAACCTTCTTCTTAGTTATCCATGAATATCACGTCTTGGAACATATGAGGTTTGATGCAAAACTAAAGCATATGATATTAAAAAATAGGATTTAGATGGATAAATCAACCATATTTATGTTGCAAGAAACAAAATGCAGCTCAATACTATTAGAAAAGATAGCATCACAATGGTGGAAGGGTAGTCAGGCAATAACAACGAAATAACAATGGATGCACAGTGCGCCTTAAGAGGACAAGCAATCATATGGAACCCGTAGATGGTAGTTTTGGACAATGTTGATTTCACCAACAATACCATAACAACCTATTTCAGGGTCATAGGCACTGCTGATGAAGGATATTTAACCAATGTGTATGGGCCACATCTCATAAGTCAAAATCTAGACTTCATTGAGCACATAAGACAATTGGGACATAACATTAGGCACAATTGATGTATTATTGACGAAGACTTTAACGTGATTACCAAACTCTCTAAGAAAAATGGGGTGTAAGGAGGTTAGCTAGAGACATCATAGCCTTCAATCAAGCTATAGAGGAGCTGAGGCTTGTGGATACGGAGACAAGAAATCGAATATTCACTTGGAACAATAGGAAAGTTGGGGATAGGTTTTTTTCTAGTTTTAGAAAACACTATGCAACATCGTATATTTATCTCCTCCTTTATCCTCCATGTAGCAAGGTCAGATCACTGGCCTATTCAAGTGCAAATGGAAATAGCTAGCGAGCTCAAATTTAAACCCTTTGTATTTGAGCCATTATGGCTAGGCAATGAGGACTTCAAACATAACATAAATCAATGGTGGAAGGAGGCCAATGTAAAAGTAGGACACTCAATGTTTCACTTTTAGTAGAGGTTAAAAAATATGAAGTCTAGGCTCAAAAGGTGGAACAAAGACATCTTTGGAAATATCTTCGTTGTGAAACGAGATCTAGAAGCTATTATGAAAGAGGTGCAACAACAAATAATCAAAGAAGGTGTAACACCTCAGTTTTGACCCCGTTTGCATTAAATATAGATGATGTATATATTGTAATTAATCATGGTGTGGAGCTAAGGGAAAAAGCCCCACCATTGATTTATCGTTTTATGTTTTGACGATTAAAATCGATGACGATGGTATTTTGTGCTATCCAGGCACATTATAATTATGGACACCATGTACATATGCATTTTAATTAAAATACCCACAACCAGCTATGTCAATGCAACATTAAAAGAGATGGGGGCATGATTCCTAAGGATAAGGAGGGGGATGTTTAACCTTTGGTACCATTGGGGAAAAGCCATGTGTCAAGAGGAGAACCCATCTAAACCAACTACCTTTCCTTGTCTGATTCACCAACCCAAATTAATTCCCCATGAGTTGGTTGGGTAGTTATTTCCCTTGGGGGACGAATGCATGGGTAGTCATCATCTCTGGCAGGACTGTCAGTCCTTTGACCGCACGCATGCCCCAAAGAGGCAGGTCGCATTTAGCTCCTCACGTGGGAAGAGAACGACATTCCACACTCATGCAGGAGGAAGCTTGGCCTTGGGAAAACATTCACGTTATGCATTCTCCTTTCCCATTTTTTGTCTGTGTCTGAATTCCTTAACGTTGGAAGGGGTTGTGATCTTCATCTTACGTAGGTTGGGAGATTTTTTTATCCTCTCCATGAATTTTGGGATGCTGTGAGTCGTTTTGGCCACGTTAGGGCCAGAAACGACTGTGGAAATTGACTGGCACAGTCTGAGTTGTTTTTACCCATTTGCCATACCCAATTTTGGTCTCTGCGGTGTTCTCCCTTCAGTCCCAGAGCTGTTATTGTTGTGTGTATATGGTTGTTGGTTTTTGGACTGCCTTTGGAGTGGAAATGGGGTCTGAGATTGCTTGAAAAACCTAGTGTGTGTAGAAGCCTCACAGACAGAGCTAGAGGGCTGGATTTCTTCTTTACACCCCTTGAATAGCACTAGAAGGGAAGGCATAGCCCAAGGGGCTGTATAGTAGAGAAGGGGATGCTTCCTTGTGTTGGGTGTGTAGATGTTTTAGAAGTTGGGCTAGTTCTGGTGCAGGTGTCCATATCTCTTTGGTTGAGCTCACTAGCTTAGCAGTCATCCTTTCTAGCTCCTGTATAGCCTGATAAACCCAACTGTGTTGGCTTGGCTGAGTTTTGTGTATCCTTGGGTATGTGTGAGCCTGCTAGTGTTCCCCTTATTCCTTATGGAAATCATGCCCAGCTCGGGGGTGGCAGTGTTGCAGAGAGATTGATGAGCACACTGGCCTATGGTTGGGTGGAACGTTGCAGCGACATAGCTGGTTGCGGGACAAGCTTCTACTAAGATAAGTATCTCTGTGTTTAAATCCCTGCAACTGTATTTTGTTTCATAACTCAAATAAACATGTTGAATGCTGTGAATGAATGAATTTGCTTCCGCTGTTTGATAATCATTTATGCATCTGTGTCTGTTATTAGTTCAATGCATTTTTATATCATTTTCATGGGGCTTAGTTGCCCGGATTAGTTAGCATCATGTTTGGGTCGCGTACTCTCCGCCGAATAGAGGGGTGGGGACGTGACAAAAGGGCATTCCCAAGAGTTAGCCAACAAAGAGTAGGAACTTCAATTGCAGTTGAACCAATGTTACTAGCAGGAGAGACGTTGCAGGAAAAAATATTGAGCTATTTGGATAAAGGATGGCAAAAAACACCAATTTTTTCATAATTCCATGATTTAGAGACAAAACCAAAACCGAATCACATCTCTACAATCATAACAGGGAGAAAATCTCACTTCCCATGTGGACATAGAAAGAGAGCTAGTGCAATACTTCAAATATCAACTCTTGAAACCGATATAAATTGATTAGAGGCCATTGTTGAGATCACCAAGTATATCCCTAAGCTAGGCACTCGAGAAAAAACTCAAACTCTTAAAGCCAATTTCCATGCAAGAGGTTGAATCAACTGTGAAGGAAATGACATCTTGTAAAGCACCAAGACAAAACAATTTTACCATTAATATTATGATCAAAGGATATGTTTGGTGCCTAGTTGAAGATTCAAGGATCAAGGCTGAGGTGCTTCAAGCTCTAAATACTACTTTCATCACACTCGTTCAAAGAAGGAAGGAGTATTTGATCCTAGTCAATTTCGTCCAATCTCTCTATGTAACGTCATCTACAAGATCATCACAAAGTTTATTGCAAATCGCCTTAAATCCCTCCTACCTTGATTAATATTTGAGGAACAACTTGGATATATTGAGTGAAGACATATAGATGAAATAATATTATCCCATTAGGTCATTCACTGTCTCAAATCACAAAAAAAAAGAATGTTTATTAAGCTGGACATATCAAAAGATTTCAACAAGATCAGTCGGAAATACATGCATCAGGTTCTCCTAGCTTTTGGTTTCAATGATACTTGGGTAAATTGGATCCTTTCACTCACATCATCCACCTTCTTCTCTCTTGGTTAATGGCTCTGATTCCACTACCTTCTCCCTCTCCCGTGGGATCATACAAGGAGACCCACTCTCACCATTCCTCTTCATTCTAATGGTTGAAGGATTAGGCATAAGCTTAAAGGTAGTAGTTGTTTGAAACCATATCTTAGGACTAAAGATTCATGAATATCAAACTCACTTGCACCTTCAATTCTTGGATGATACAATGCTCATGGGAATCCCCTTTGTTCGGGAAACCAAAGTCATCCGCAAAGTTGGCCAGACATTCATGAAAGAATCAGGTACACCGATAAACCAAGATAAATCACAAATCTTTTTCTTCAATTCACCCTTATAAATACAATTGTGAATCACTTGAATTCTGCGATTCCAAAGGAGTACCCCTCCATCCAAATTTTTAGGCACGCCTCTTGTAGAAAATTCCCTCAAGAATTCTTCTTGGGAGGATATGATCTCAAAGATAAAGAAAAAGTTGTCAAATTGGACCTTAATCTTCCTGGAAGACTTGTACTTGTTAAAACTATTCTTCAAGACATGCCCCTATATTTATTTTCAGTTATTGCAGATCCCAATTATGTCCTCAAGGAAACAAAAAAATTATAGAGAACCTTTTTACGGAGTGGAGCTAACATGGTGAGGAAATGGGCCCTGGTAGCGTGGGAAAGTTTGCAGGCCCAAGATAAAAGGAGTATTGAAGTTAAAAGATCCAGAAGTCCTCAACGCAAACCTTGGGGTCTAAGAATTGGTGGAGATTTATATTCAATCCACAAGGAACATGGGCTTCAGTTTAGAGAGCGAAATATGGATTGTCGAACACCCCCAATGACTCGGTCAGTATAAAAGGAAATTATAAAAGGTTCGCTAATATGGAATTCATCTTGAATATAGCGAGACCTCATTTGAGATCACAATTTTTGGGAAATAAGGAAAGGCACCTTGGCCCTATTCTAGGACGACGCCTAGCAACAACTTTCCCCATTAAATTTTGATTCAACGCAAGTAAGACATCAATTTGAGCTAAGAGATAGACCCATCATATCCCACTTCTAGATTCAACAAGACTAAATCTCCAAGTAGTAAGTCTGGCTTCAAAATATCTTTGGCACTTACCAACTAATGACCCAAAAGACAAGCTAGGTAAACCTACATTCTAGAAAAACCAAGGTGAAACAAGAGAAATACCAACTTTGATGGGGATACAAACCAACAACATAATTCAACATAAAGGAAGCCTAAGCCTATCACCTTATAGCATAGGATGAAAACCTACCCTCCGAAAGTATATGGCACCTAATTTGGACCAATCACCTTTGGCCAAAAAATTTCAATTTTCTATGGTTGATCATGACGAAAAAGTTGTTAACTTGGGACCAACTTCTAGAACGTGGGTTGAACCGGGTTCTAACTCTCTCAATGCTATCTTTTCTATTGAGATATGGAGACCATGGAGCATATCCTCAATAAATGCAGCTATGTCTCTGAGCTATGGGATCAGGAAGCAACACTCTTTCGATAGACTGATAGAGATAGAGACTCCATCCACAGCACTGTCATTAATGGGTGACAGGAACCCTTTAGTAATCCTATTATAAATAGATTTTGGCTCCTCTAGCTCGGATTTCTAATAAGGGTTATTTGGAAAGAATGAAACCGATGAATCTTTAAAAATAGGGTGACGTCTATGATGTAGGTTTTGGAGATCATCAGAGGAAACATCCAGGTGACATTGCAGCAACATAATTGGGACCAACCGGACTTCTAGTGAAACGTCAGGAAGATTTTTTTTTTTTAAAAGACGGAAATTTCACTTAACCCCTCCCTGTACCAAGGTTTGCACCAATCTGAAACCCGCCTCTAGTCCCACTCGCTGGATGAGCCCACCTCCAAACTTCTTAAATTTCAATTTTGATGGAGCCTCGACAGGCAATCCGGGCCCGGTAGGCTTTGGAGGAGTCTTTAGAGACAACCAAGGGAAAACCACATGGCTCCTTATTGGCTCCTTAGGTACTGAGTCCAATAACATTGTTGAATTGTAAGGCATGTTAAAAGGCATATGCATCTCAATACAACGATACAACAGGGGTGCTCAAAACTATTGGTGGAAGGAGATTCTCAGATTCATTCAAGGGCTTCAGAAGCTCCTGCATGGAACCAAAGCCAGCAATATTTTTGCAAGTTGGAGGCTAACCTACATACTGGAGGATCTTAGTCAACTAATCTCAGAGAGAGAAATTCTCCTCCCCTCTCATATCAAAAGAAAAGGAAACTATCTAGCTAAATTGTTAGCCAATGTTGGAGCTAGAAATACTGACAGGGATTTCAGTTTACCAGAGCAAAATTTCAGGTTCCAATAAAGGAATGCTTGAGAATAGCAGACTAGGATGAGAGTGAGCTAGAATCCATGGAGGGAATTTTTTCTTTGGTTGCTGAAATTGCAATTTGAATTTTTGCTTTGGTGGCTAGAATCCAGGGAGGGAATTTTTGCTTCGGTTGCTGAAATTGTAACTTGAATTTTTTCTTTGGTGGCTGAAATTGCAATTTTGGTTACAAAAATAGATTCAGCGCCCTCTGTAACTCCTGGGGCACCCCATATGCAATTTCAACCATTCTTGACTGATTTTGGTCAAAATGTTAGCAAAAAATGGTGCAAATGGTGTAGAGTTTAGCAAACATCGGTGAGTTATCGGGATAAGAAAGTCGAATGGTGGTAGATACAAGTGGAATCCGAGAGGTGCCATTTGGCAACTACGTGGATAATGTAGATGATGAGGGCATTAACCCCCACCCCATTCCCTTAATGGCTAGTAAACGTAACGACCCTCCAATGTACCGAGGGAAGAAGTTGGGCTATGTCAGTGAAGCAGACTGGTACTATGGACTCAGATCGATTCGTGCAATCATGATGAAGCTGCACTAGAGGTATATAGAGGAAACTTAACTAGGAGTTATCAATAGCACCAAGCTACCATTTACTCTATACATCCTTCAGTTGGTTTGTTACTGGGACAGCTTGGTATGCATGAAGAATTGGTGAATGATTTATTGCAGAATGAAATTCACATTTTACAAAGAGCTTTGGCACCTCCATCATTGAGTATGCATAAAGAATTGGTGAATGATTTATTGCAAAATGAAATTCTCATTTTACCAAGAGGTTTGGCGCCTAGAGATTCTGGCACTGATGCTTTGCTCCCTATGGTGGTTGAGCGATGTCCTAACATCCCCTTTAATTATGAGAATCCCTTTTGGAATGTTGACAATCTGAGGTTGTCCCTTTTAAATAAGTGATGGTTTATGGACATCCCCAAGTTTTTTATTGCATTTCAAGCATTGTAGGAGATATCCCTAGTCCATACTTCTTGAGATACAAGGGATGTAGGGAAGATATCCCCAACTCCAATGATGCATTCGATGGAATACTGTTGCCTTGTCATGTCTTTTACTTGTAGCTTGTTTAAATGCAAATTGGTTAAGTGCCATAAATCCTTTGAACTATACTCAAATTGTAGTTCAAACTAGCCCTCAAAGACTCTAGCCAAGATGACAATTTTGGACTAACGATTCTTTGTTTCAACAAATCTTATTTTATTTGCATATTGGTTGTAGAAATAATTACTACATATAAATCACACTGAAATTTAAAGTTTTTATTAGATGTGTGAATAAAGAAACTTATTTGAATTTAAAAATGCAACTATAATGAATTTTTCGTTCATTTCAAGATTAAAAAAGTGTCATCCTTCTCCATTGCAAAAGCTTGTATACCTATTGGGTTGTGGCTTAGTGGTTGGGATGGGGCACCACCATGCAAACAACCCAGGTTCAAACCCTAACGGGTGAAGAGCCCTTGTGTATGTTAGGGAAGGTGTTTGACCTCCTAGAGTTAGTCCCCATCCATCATCAAGGAGTTTAAAATATCTTCAATGCCAAATTGGTCCAAGTTAACATGATATTTTATCTTTCCTCATCCTTCATAATGGACTTATGTTTGTAGCAATGCTCCACACGACATCACCAAGAATCCCCATGAGAACAATTCCCATCCTAGAAATGATGATAATAGTTGGCATTCCTTACAATAAATTCTTATGCAACAATTGTGGAGATTAGTTGGATCACTGAGTAGCAGTGACAAGAGACTTGAAGGTTTTGGACAACATGAATGGTTGTTTCATGGGTGGTATTTAATAGCCCAAATGCCATTTCCAACTTCTCAACATGGTGGTAAAGAGTTTATTCCTTTTCCTCCTTGGTGTGAATCGGTGTAAACCTAGTACCATGAACATATTCTACCACCTTCATCTCACAAGAAAAGATTTCCAACTTGGTATAGATTTTATGGGTTTGTAATTGCAGATCCATCTCATACTAGAAAATAATGAACTTGTTTATCAACCTCAATTCAACTGCATCCAAGTGTCTTTCTCATGCCAACTTTTTTCATTTGTTTGCTTAGATTTCAATTGTTGAAAGAAATGTAACTTCAAAAGATATTCTATTGTACTTTTATTGTATTCCTTCTTCGCGGATGTTATTCCTTCATTCAGAGATGTATTTGATGTAATTGGTCATGTAAAATTCATGAGGTAAACCTCTGTTGTAAGTTAGGGCAATAGTACCCACAAAAGTATCATATAAAATGTATTTTGGGTCTTCCAAGGTAGGTCGACCCCAATTAGAGAACTTAGCCAACCTAGTTAGGTAAGTGAGTCACTTTAATTCAATTATGTTAGATCTTTAAACTGAAAGATAGACAAGCACAACAATACTCAAGAACACAAATATTCTCCTCGTGGAAATAATAAAGGAGAAAACCCCGCAACTTCTTTAGAATAGTTTTGTCACTTAGTACAATGTCAAACCAAGATAGAATACCCAAAGATAAGATGTCTTCAACAACTTATTCTTCTCCTTCATTGGTGCACTTATATTTCTCTCTCATGAGCGAACTTGCTTGAGAGATGTGTATTCAAATGAGGGAGGGAGCCTCCCTATTTATATTCTTCAGTTGTGTGCAAACTCTAACATGGTATCAAAGACACTCTAAAAGAAGGCATTGTGCAGCTGTGGAAACTAGGGCTTCCAAGTTCTAGCAACTTTCTCCATGAAATTTCCAGAAAAGAGGGCTAGATTAACTCACATCAAGGAGGAGCATCTTTTGGTGGAGAAAGAATCTAGTTTGGAGAAGTTTCAATTTTGACGTAATCACTACTACCAGAGGAAACTAGGGCATCAAGTTTTTAAAGTTTCCCTCAACATAATTTGGTAAAGAAACTCACTAAGCAACTCACCTCAAGGAGGCACATCTTTCAATCCAGGCAGAATTTCAAGATTCCAAGTTTGAAAAATTAGGGTTTCTCTATGGAACCCTAGGTCAGCCAGATCCAGAATCAGCTTGGGCATCTCAAATTGGTAAGAACTATTTCATTTCTATCTCCATTTGAGGTTTTCATATCAAGATGATGAATCACACCAAGGTTGATGATAAGCTTGAAGGAGCAGATAACTTTTGAGCATGGAAGTATAGAATCTCTCTCATTCTAGAAAAGAATGACTTAGACAAATACATTAATGAGGAGGTTCCAAAACCAGAGGGAGAAGAGGAAAAGGAAAGAGGGAGGATCACTCTCACAAAAGACCTAAGAAATTCCAAAAGAATCATAGATCAAGAAGGGACTACACAACTCTTAGATGCTACAAATGTGATGAGAAAGGCCACTTCTCAAGAGATTGTCCCATAAACAAAGGATCCTCCAAGGAAAACAAGAAGAAAAGGCATCATGGTCACATTGTTGAAGATGATGAACTAGCCAAGAAGAGAACAAGGGAGGATTCCTCAAGTGATGAGGAATATGTACTTTGATCCAGAAGGATTCAACCCATGATGAAGAACAACTTTTTATCCATCTCGGCATTGGGATGCAGTTGTGATTGATGAAGAAGAAGAGACACCCAAATTTATGATATAGAAGACTTGCTCGGCATTGTTGATCATGAGCAAGACAAACATAGGTCCTCTGAATCATATGATGAATAAAAGCACACTAGCAAAGACTCCAATTATTCTTGCAAGGAGACGAGGATCAAGAGGGAGTCCACCCACCAATCAAACAAAGATAAGTGCTTAAATTATCATTTCCTATATATCTAGTTACTTAAATAATATTGTTTAGTTGTGTACATATTTATGTTCAGTTGATGTATTATGCATGTTTAAGTGTTTGCATTTATGAACAATATACTACTAACTTGCATGTGATGGGTAAGTATCATATGGTGTTGTACAACATTCCATTGCTGCTTATCTAGAATGAAACCTCTTTGTTGACATATTGGGAACAGTGCACACTCTTTGCTACTTATCATATACTGCTAACTTGCATGTTATGGGTAAGTATCATATGGTGTTGAACAACATTCCATTGCTACTTATCTAGAATGAAACCTCTTTGTTGACATATTGGCAGTAGTGCACACTCTTAATAATGTTTTGGTAAAGATGGAAGACATCTAGAAAGTCATCGTATGTACATGATATGGATAAATGTTGCATTGGATAAAATATAGTTACATGGTTGTCTGGCATATGTATTTGTTAATAAGAACTTGTCATTATTAATATGTTTTGAAAAATATGAAATGTTTCTAATCATGCAATTGAATTTGACTTGTAGGAAGGATCGTATGCAATCACCTAAAAGAGAAGAATGATGAGGCTTGTTCTTAAGAATGAGTGATGATGGTTCAACCATAAAACTCAAAGAAGATTCACTACAACAAAGTACAGGAAGAGGAACCAAATATGACCAAGCCACAGAGACCTATAGATCCACCTCAAGAGGCGAACAACCACAATAGAGGAATAGCTTGGGCATGAGAGATCATCCAAGATGAAAAAATATCATGTCCCCAATTAAATAATTTTCAAATAAAGAGTTAAGTTGGCATATCCAATTCCTAAGGGTTCTGTGGAAAAATCAAACTATTGATATTTAACTCCAAGGCTGATATTTCACATGTAAATTTGAACTCATATTTGTGGAAGGTGGAAAATGGGTCAATAAATGATGAAATAAAAGATTAAATGCTCCAAAATGAAGTGGCAATGGGTCGTAGTTAGCCATGGGGGCACATAAGTGGATGTGTGGGGTCCACATGAGGAGATATTCCTCATTTACACATGACATAATTTTGAAATTCGAATTTGGAGGAAGAAGTTACTTTCAAGATGGTGGATGAAGAGTCATAGGCTAAATTTAGGAAATGACAAGATTCTATGACAACTATGATAATCATTATGATAGTTATGACAACTCGATGACACCTTATGACACTTATGACAAATTCTCTTACAACTATGACATCTATGACATGTAAGAGCTAAAAATAGACCCAAGAAGGTGCATGAGGTGCTTGTGGGGCCTAAGGAATCTTTATGAAAAGTTTCAAGTTGAATTTCATGAAGGGAGAACAAACAAAGTCAAGACAAGTGTCACTTGGGTTAATGTAATGACCTAGATTAACACTAATTGAAGTTAATGAACCAATGGGAACATAATTGGAGTTTATTGAATGGAAATGAGGCCAATGAGGTTATGAAAGGAGGAGGAATTCAAAATGGGGCAATTTTTGTCATTTGTGATTTTGTCTTTGGCATTTTTGGAGAGTTTTACTTGTCCATTCCATAGTGGGTGTTTACTCTCCCTTCTTATGAATCAATTTTGAAGGTGTAAAATCCCTATCCAAGTTGGTTGATCGAGAGGCCACTCGCACCTCTCATTGGAGCTGAATAAAGGTGTTTGTTTCCAGGTTGAAGTCCTCCCACCGTTCGATATATTCTTCCATTCATATTCATTCCATCTCTCTCATCTTCTCCTCTTCATTCTCAATGTCTCATGTTGGTGGCGCAATTAGAGGTGTGTGATATTTGTTTAAGGAGTATATTGGATGTCATTAATGTTGTAGATGATGTATGGCTATGTATATTTCTGCACATGTGAAATCAATCCAAGGAGTGTTATTTGTAAAATGCTAAAAATTTTATGTAATAGAGTAGTCATTTTCCCTATGTATTTGGTACTCAATATTGAAGCGAATTTGTATCATATTTGTATAAATATTCCTCTGTTATTTTTTAGTTGTTTGAGTAGCCATTTATATACTTAAATTGGACCATACATTTTATGCGGGCCCTTGGGGAATTTCTCAAAGTTTCATAACAAGTTTCATTGTCTTTTGCTCAATTCCATCAATGTAATAACCTTGTTTCAAACCTACCAATT
The DNA here is from genome assembly GCA_001517045.1 of Pseudotsuga menziesii. Lineage (NCBI taxonomy): Eukaryota > Viridiplantae > Streptophyta > Pinopsida > Pinales > Pinaceae > Pseudotsuga > Pseudotsuga menziesii. The sequence goes on from LPNX010631732.1 coordinate 1,092,635, forward strand.
TGTGGGAGCAATAGAAAGTTGGAGGACCTGCAAACTCTTGTATTTTGGTGGCGATTGTTGTCCCATAACCAATCCAAGTCACCGTTCTGAAAGCTGGGAGGGGAGTGCTGCATTTGGAGAGCCAAAAGTGTCATCTACCCTTGGGGGTCTTAACATCGATTTTCCTAGTGTTTTTGTCCTTCTTTCCTTAGTGTCAAAAGCAAGTTGCAGAAGTATTTGGAAAGTGTATGAGGATTCATCATATGCATTAGGATGTTCTAAGACCCCTCAATCCCTTCCATACAGAATTTGAATTCATTTGGGTGCATTTGGATCATCTTGGATTTCACTAGTCCAAAGCTCGAAATTGGCCAAAATTGTGCAAACTTGAATAACATGTCAAAATGAGTTTTCGAATTTGACCAATGAGTGTCTAAAGTTTGCTAGGATGTTTTAAATCCCATAGTGTCCTTCTATAACAAATTTGGAAAGGTTCGGTGGTGTTTGGAACTAAACCAAGAAAGACTAGTTTTTACTTTTTCCTAGTTTCGAAACTAGACAAAGTATTGAAGGAGAATGTATGTGAAGTGTTTGTAAAATTCCCTCAACCACACCATATTAAGAAGCCACATATATCAGTTTGTCAAGCCTATTAGAACCTAATATCACTTCCCTTGAGCTTCCCTAGTTGTCTCATGATCACGAAGTTAGTGTGAAATCCATTGTCGAAGTTAGTGTTGAGAAAGAATGCTTTCAATGTCGAATTTTTGAAGCCTCTTTGAAATATTTGGATAGTGTGCCTAGTTTCTCCAAAAAGGTACACTACAAGAAAAGTATGGTACTCTAGACGGGACTTCCAAAGAAAGTAAGAGATCTCGAACACACTCTGATTATGTGGCACTGTTGTGCGACATCATTTATGCAGATCCTTCCAGCTATGAAGAAGCAGCCGAGAAGAAAGAATGGAAGGAGGCTATGATCAAAGAGTACAACTTGATCATCAAGGATGATGTCTAGGGTGCGATTTCGAGACCTGAAGGGAAGTCTGTAGTGTCTTCCATGTGGATCTACAAAATCAAGCATGCAACAGATGGCAACATATTCTAGTATCAGGAACATATTCTACCACCTTCATCTCACAAGAAAATCTCTCCAACTTGGTATAGATTGTATGGGTTTGTAATTGCATATCCATCTCATATTAGGAAATAATGAACTTGTTTATCAACCTCAATTCAACTGCATCTAGGTGTCTTTCTCATGCCAACTTTTTTCATTTGTTTGCATAGATTTCAATTGTTGAAAGAAATGTATAACTTCAAAAGATATTATATTTTACTTTTATTGTATTCCTCCTTCGGAGATGTTATTGCTTCGTTCAAAGATGTCCTTGATGTAATTGGTCATGTAAAAGTGATGAGGTAAAACCTCTGTTGTAAGTCAGGGCAATAGTACCCACAAAAGTATTATATAAAATGTATTTTGAGTCTTCCTAGGTAGGTCGACCCCAGTTAGAGAACTTGGTCGACCTAGTTAGGTAAGTGAGTCACACAACTGAAGAATATAAATAGGGAGGCGCCCTCCCTCATTTGAATACACATCTCTCAAGCAAGTTCGTTCAAGAGAGAGAAAGACGAGTGTGCTAGTGAAGGAGAAGAAGAAGTTGTTGAAGACATCTTATCTTTGGGTATTCTATCTTGCTTTGACATTGTACTAAGTGACTGAACTATTCTGAAGAAGTTGCGAGGTTTTCTCCTTTATGGTTTCCTCGAGGAAAATATTTGTGTTCTTGTGTATTGTTGTTCTTGTTTATCTTTCAGTTTAAAGATCTAACATATTTGTATTAAAGTGCAAGCTCTAACATCATTGATCATCCCACTTATTAGCTACAACATACATGTTTGATAGGAGAACATAAGGTGCAACATTTTTAGGGTCCAACCAAAAAAGGTGTTCTGCCCCATTCTCCTAGCTCTATGTTGTTATAATTATACATGCACAAGTAAATAACTCCATACAACAACATCGAGACTTAATCGTATTTTATTGATGAAGTGTTGTGCTTCATCCAGATGCCCAATGCAACCAAGAAGCTCAACCATGCATATATAGTGTTCTATTGCAGGTATGATGTCATTATATTCACTCATGCAATTGAAGTATTGGTGGCCCTCATCAACTAGACTTCTATGAATGCATGGAGACAAAGCACTAACCAAGGTGACATTGCATGGGCTTATGCTAGAGTGTTTCATGCATTCAAAGGGATTGAGGGTCTCCTTGCCACAACCGCACATGGCATATCCTGTAATCATTACATTCCATGTAATTTCATCACGATGATGAATATTATCAAATAATTCACATGTCTACTCTATGCTCCTGCTTTTTGCATACATGTCTATAAGTGACACCAACACAATTTCATACAAAAATTAATTTCTAATTACATCTTCATGGATCTTCATGACCTATTCCAAAGCTGCCAAGTTGGCACATGTTGGGAGAATACTAGTAAATGTTTAGTCTAGATTTACATCTATCAATTTCATTTTTTGTTGAAGCTTAAGGGCTTCCTTACCATAGCCATTTTGTGCAAACCTTGCAATCATGACATTCCATGAAACCAAGTTTCGATGATGCATTTGTTGATTTTTCGCAAGCAACATCAAGATCCATTCTCTGGGAGAATGGAGGCACCTGGTCATTTACCACGAAATTGACCCAGTCTGGGACTAGGGGTCTCCGCCGCACCTGGTTAGTTACCAGGAATTTGAACTAGTCGGGGACTGGGGGACTCAGCCTGGAGTTGAGGGCTATTCTCGAGGAGAATGGAGGCAACTAGTCAGTTACTAGGAAATTTACCCAATCTAGGACTGTGGGTTTCAACCTAGATCCGAGGGCCATTCACTAAATGGAGGCACTTGGTCAGTTACCAGGAATTTAACCTAGTCTAGGACTAGGGACTCACCCTGGGGCTGAGGGCCATTCTCCGAGAGAATGGAGACGCTTGGTCAGTTACCAAGTATTTGACATTGAGTCATTTGATGCAGCCTGGGGCTGAGGCACCTAGTCAGTTACCAAGTCATCACCATAAGCCCTAGTGTCAAAACTCCAAATTTTCATAAAAAATTAAAATTTTGAAAATACATAAAATGCTGAGAATGCGGTTTGCTAACAGCTAACAGTTATCTATAAAAGAATTAGTTACCAAATTAGTTAATGCATCATCTTAATTAAGTAACTTAGCATTCTACTTTTTGATACAAGGTTGAGTTTAACTTGTATAATAATTCCTCTTTCAGTTTGCTGATGAGTTTTAATTTGCGACAAGTAGGTGGAACTGTCTTTGGATTCCGGGGCTTACTTTGCGTTTAAGCTAACACAAAAAGCTTATTGTTCTTACAGGTTTTACAGGTATGAATGGTCGAGTAACGCCTTTAATTCCATAAAGCATCCAGCTAAATTTCTATTTGCAAAAATAAAATGCTTGGTAAATAAGCTGTTGCATAACAATCTACTTCTCTGAGGTAAAACTAATAGTTTTATTTTCTTCAATTGTTCTTGTCAATGATATACACGTAGAAGAGTTTCTTTCTTGAATGTAATATTGCAACAGCAATTACTTTCCCTGGTTTACAACTTGTGATCTTTGTTGTAAGTTATTTTCACTTTGAGTGCAAAACTTGAAATGCTATAATGATTGTTCTAACGGTAATATACATTATCAACTTATATTAATAGTATAATCAATTGCTTGTTATTCATCTTCTGTAATGAAGATTACTGTCTAAGGTTCTAAACATTACAGTGTACATAAAGTCCTAAGGACTTAGAATCTAGTGGGATTGTTCCACTTCAGTTTCTTATTTTTTTTATAATACTTCTCATGAACTAAGCTTCTAGCCACAACAATTAACTTAGATCAAAGTCTTTAAGAGAGATTGTTTTATTACCTCATGCAAGCACTAGATAGATCTAATCATAAACATGGTGAAACTAAACGTACTTGTCATGTTTGAGTAAATAACCAAAAACTAGTATCTTCGTTGATCTGAGCTATGTAAAGAATTCATAGCCAACATCCTAGTATTTGCCACCCACTAAAAACGATATTTTTCTATGATACTCCCCAATACACACATGAACTATCTTGTTTATAAAACATCCATGTTTACCAATAATTCTGGTTATAAACAAATAAGATTTATAAGGTTCATGATCCTATTTAAAACTATGTTTTATAAAATTATCAAGTCATAACTTAAATGTTGGTGGCAACAACATTAGCTATGCAAAGTCTATTAAGAATACTTTATTAACATCATAGTTTGGCTAGGTAATGAAATAGCCTTTTAATTAGTATCTCCCAAGTATCATAAGATTTACTTCATAAACTTAGCTACGATAGCTCAAGGCTTATCATCATTTGTAACTATAATATTGATGTTATGAATAAATGGATAAACAATAAGTGATGAACTAAAGCTTCTATGCATAAAAATACCTTGAGCAAGAATATCGATTATGATGTTGCATCGATCTCATGATCAACAAAAGCTTAATATGAAATAACATTTAAATATAAAGTTCATATTATATCTTGCAATGGAAAATGGATGTGGCGTTAGACCACTCCATCGATGGGATTATGTGTAAGGTTGTGTATATAAAAGACTTTGAATTTGCCCTCGTCCTAAACCATACGATGACTATAATATAAGCTTGGCAATGATTCGAGGGTTCATGGCTTATGCCATGCAACCGTAGATTGACATCCATGAACACGTAGAACCTTTGAATGATTACAATACTATATGATTGTGCATAACATTATGTTTTGAATAATTGTGAATCATTGGCATGCAGGAAACTATATGATCGACCCATTGCATGGTTGAATAATTTGTGAGACCACGTGTTTCCTTCTCGGCCAAGTGTTGGAAGTATAAGGGTTGGTGTAACCCTAGACTTTGTCATTCTCCTCCGTCGATTTCGGGTCTTCGGGCCGCTCTGCCACTGTGTTCAAGGCCGCCATGCTTACCCTACTGTGAACTTAATGAGCTCACGTCCTAGTTTACAATGTTCAGTTTGTCTTCCTCGTTATTTAACTCTTGCTTGCACTGCGAGTTTACCCTGGCAAGAGCTGTGAGGGCCGTGACTTACAGCTTACGACCTGGCCTGTGTGTAGTTTTTGGTTCGTTCCTCCACGACCTGCCTATTGGGATCGTTTAAAGGGGTTACTTGCTTCTGTTACAGTTTGGTCTTCATCATAAGGTTTTTGAGAGCGTGGTTCTCATGCTTCGCATTTTTGGTGACAGTTCAAGCTTCACCGTTCGCTTCTTGCTTGGTTGTTGCCCCACTTTCTTCTTGTTGCTGCTAGCAGTGGTTTGTGCATGCGTATGAACATCTCTGTCACAGGAGAGATGAAGGGTTGGCTCCTTGTCTCGCTGGTGGCGGCGCTCCTGTTTCTCGGTGGCTACATTACCTTCGCTTCCAGGTAAGAAAATTTCTTATTAAACAGTTCTTTAACTTGCTCTTAAATTCAGTTATAATATAATGCATAATTTTAATGTCGTGGGTTATCCTTGCAGGTGACAGTTTACAACTTTCTTTGCAGCTAGTACAAATGAGTAGGGTCGGCTTCCTGGTTTCGGGTAAGCCATGGTCAACCCATGGCAATCCATGCTTGTTCAGTTCTTTCTGGGACAGTTTCAGTTGGAAGTCATGGCCTGCAAGTGACCCTTCATGGGTTACAGTTTCTTGGTTTGCTTGTTTAGTTTTTACTAAACCCTTGCTATTAGCAGGGTTCCCCGACTTATGCCGTGACTAGTAAATTTTGTTTTACTTGTTTTGTGTACAGTTATGTAAAAAGATTTGCGGCCTGTTAAGCCACTCTCTGTTTAAAATTTAAGTATAGAGATTAACTATCCTGAGCTCGAACTCGGTTATTTTTATGCTCTTACTGTAATTTTGTGTACTAAGGTTTTTACCCTTGTTTGACTGTGTAAGAAAATCTTTACTTGTTATATTTATCTTGCATTAAATTGTATTTATACATCCTATTATGTTACTTCTTTCTATTATAATACTTTGTTTATAGGCTCGAATATTCGAACAAGGTTTAATCATGTTGGTGACATGTGTATAAAATGATTTCTTTAATTATTATGTAGGTTTTAGTTCAGTAATAAATGTTAAATTTATTGTTTGTTAGAGGTATATAGTTGTTATACTTTCAATGTTATCTTTCTCTGTCCTTATAGGAATGTAATAACATCTTATAGTTTGAAAGTTTAGAATACTAAATAATCCAATATTTGGATTATTTCTTATGTGATTATTAATTATATTGTTATTACTATGAATTACAATGTTAATACTATAAATTATAATGTTAATACTATAAGGGTTTCGAGCATGTACTTTCTTTTATAATTAATCTTTGTTTAGTTTATTTAAATGAATTAGTTCATTTATAAATAATATTTATTAACTATATATACCATTGCATTCAGTCTATTTTATAAGTACATAGATAGGTTTCGTTATTATTTCCTTGTTACAATATTTTAGTTGTTGTAGTAAGTTTATTTGTAAAAATTACTATACCAATATTACCCTACTTGAAATGTGAATATTTGTAGATGTAGTTAAGCAGTATGAAAAATGAAATAAACTAAGTAAATAACTTGGTTCTTTCTTCACATAAATAAATGAGTGTTTATCATTAAGTTAATTCTTTTACCTATGTTACAGGTTAATAGTATCATTTTACAAATACAGTTTTGAATAAGATAATAACCTATTTACAATAATCAACTTGTTAAAAGAAATAAACATGTTGTCTATAAAGTATTATGAATACTTCTTGGCTAGCATTCTTAATACCACACTCTAGTTTAAAACAGTAAACTTAATTAGACAGATTAGTATTCTTTCTTGAAATAAATTATTCCATTGTTCTGAAATACAAAATAACTCTATTCAGTCCAGATTTCTATCATATCTTCATCTATTTTAAACACACTACCTGTGCTAGCGTATGGTCTGGTTCGTTCCAGACGGGGAAAAACACAGGTAGGATTATCTCATCCAATTACAGAATCAACATTCAAATAACTAAAAGATTATAAACTCTAACAGTTCACTACAAAACATGTAAATCATTCATTATTCATTCATTCTCAGAAATAAACTTTTAACACAGCAAATAAAATACTGTAGAACCTGTTTAAAACTGGATGACAACAGCGTTGGGAGGCCGTTCCTCCCTACCAACTCCTGGAGAGCGCTCAAACATCGTCTTCTCAGGACCCCCGAGCCTGTTCCTGGTCTCCTTGGCTGAGAACTGGTGGAGCATGCAACAAGATACTATTCCAATGATTCAGTACTAACTCTGCACTCAACAGTAAGATCTTTCAGTTGAGAAGTTGTACTAGATCACTTCTGCAGTTTTACCCCTCAAACACCTTCCACAAATTCTCTTCCCAATGAAATCCTTTGAAGTACATTCACCTGAATGATTCCCTTCTTGGAATGAGCAGCCTCAGCTCTCTTCAATGGGCATTTTTATTAAGATTGCCTACGTCTTTTTGGGTTAGTTGTCATTAATTGAGCCACTTGCTATGATCCCACTTTCTTGGGGGATCATGAGCCCAAATGTAGGGAGGTTGCCACCTACAACATTGGAAGTGTTTGAGGATGCTGCCACTTGTCTATTTGCTCTCCACCCAGTCTCCTCCACCAACTTGACCAGTAA
>LPNX010631732.1:1100413-1162325 GCA_001517045.1 Pseudotsuga menziesii
ACTGTTGTCTCCACTTTTTATTTATTTATAATTAAAATATTCATAATTACATTCAACATCCTTGACTCTACTGAGTCATCAATTACAACTTAGCATAAAATTTAACATATTGTCATGAAATAAAATCAAATATGATAATATTATTTTTGCAAAATTGGGGCATGTGACACCTAGACTGGGTTTGGGCAAGTGATGCATGCCTCTCCTTGATCTATGGGCTATGAGACCTTCTCCAAGGACTAGCTACCCCTGGTTGAGAGACCTAGGACCCGATCTTGGTGGCACAAGGAGATCAAGATAAAGCATTTAGTAATTCTCCTTATTTATGAAGATGTACTTTGAGTGGGCATTAATGAACCACAAGGACCCTTGAGGCAACTTGTTATGACCACAAAAATACTTGAAGGACCATCTAAACCTAGTCTTGGCCCATGAGACCATAAAAAGAAGGACCAAGTGGCACAAGTCAAAACACCAAGAAGACCTTTGTACCATAAAAGGTTAAAGTCAAAGGGTCAAAGATAAAAAAGAAGTTAAACCCTAATGTCAACTCCTAGTTATAAGGGACCAACTCAAATGTTTGATAGAATATAAATAAAGGACATTTGCAATTCATTTGACACAACTCTATCACTAGACTGCTCCATTTTGACTGAGGCAATTCGTGAATGGGGTTATCTTCATCTTGTTGTGGAAGGAAAATTTGTGACCGAGTTTTCTCTTTTGTCCTTCCTCTTGTCCTAGTGTGGCGGCCTAGTCTGCTAGAGCTTCTCCATTCACAACTTGCAGTTTATGGGCAGCAGCAGAAGGCTGCCATACCCTCGTTGGTAGTTCACGAGCAGCAGCAAAAGGCTTCCATACCCTCGCGGGTGGTTACAGGCAGCAGTAGAAGGATGCTCCCACCTTCGCTGGTGGTCACGGGCAGCAGCAACTGGCTGCTCCAACCTTCTCTGCTGGTCACCATTGGCAGCAGCAGCACTTAGCAGGTCACGGGCAGCAGTTAGCAGGTTTCGGGCAGCAAGTTTGGCGGTCACAGGAAGCAGTAGTAGGGCTACTACCGGTGGTTAGGGTTAGCAACAGAAGGCTGGTATAGGACTCAGCAGCAGTCCATGTGGCAACAGTAAACGATGCCAATAGTAAGCCTTCTAGGGCTTCCTTGATTTTGGAAAAAAATTGTACATTCATCTCAAAATTCTGAGATCAAATTTTCTCTTTTCATGTACAAACTCAGTCATCTCATTTAAATGATGAATTACTAATGCTTTGGGGTTTTTGTCCTTTAAAGCTTTCCCCGTAAAAAATCGTGTGTCCAATTGTGTGATGCTTGGTTAACTACTGTACTTGTCTTATTGTTGTTTACTTGTCAAGTTCTATCTCTATTACAGTCTGCTATTTTTAAGAATGTCAAGCACATGTTAAAATTCAACAACATTGCCTTCAACAATTTTCGGTTCCTTCATTAATCCTATTCTACATATATCCTGTAATAATTCAATTCATGAGACCAGGCCTTGTTGATGCATTGTACCAAACAATTCACGTGTGTTATGTTCCCACATCTAACATACATGCCTCTCAAAGCATTTACCAACATGACATTGGATACAAACCCACCTTTTTTATTTCTTCATGGATCTTCACACCCAATTCTAAAGCTTCCCAAATTAGCAGATGTTGGGAGAACACTATGAAGGTTTTGGCATCTGGCCTTATTCCTCACAATCACAATTGGAAAAAAAATCTTCCAGGCCTCCTCCCTGTGCAAATTCTACGCAAATGCTCCAATTACTGCAGTGCATGACACAACATTTTGTTGAGGAATTTCCTCAGAAAGCTTTGTTATCACATATATAGTAGCCGGGCTACCATATTCTATTTTTTAGATACAGTACATTTTTTCAACCAGATCTCTTACATATAAGATGTTGAGATAAGCAGTTTTGTCGGATCATTATTCTATTTGTGGATTATTGTACTCTCCCATGGCAGGATTGAGTCTAAGGGCACCCAGATTTGAGGACTTATGCAGCCATTTAGTCATTTACAGAGCAGCTATTGATGCCCAGATTTATATCAGTACTTTTTCATTGGACAGATGATGGTTCAGATGGATTATATGCATGATTATGACTTAGCTTTTATTATATTGTGTTATGGTTATCATTGCTCTTATACTCATCTTTGTGACATGTATTAACATGTAGTGTCATGATCTGGGGGTCATAATTATATGGACTTGGATGTATTCTGTATTATGTGTTGATGTCCCTACTTAGACTTGGAAGTTCCTGATCTATACTCATTGGTTTTACCATCCTTAGGGAGAATAGAGGTAGTCATTATCACCATTGTTTTGGCTTGCTAGTGTTGGCTTCATCATTCACTGTCTTCACCCATACATTACCTTCCAGTTTTGTTTCAACTCGACTTACTACTTGACTTGTGGCATGGAGGACCTTTCCCCGCTAGAACTTTTGTTAGACAAGCATCCCTGTTTATATTGTGTCTCGGCTCTGAGTTGGTGACAGAACTTGCCTTTGGTGAGTTGGATTGTATGCCTAAATCATTCTGGTCGGTTGTCCCGATGTTTGGCATTATGCAGAACTCCCCCTGGTCACTTGAGATGTTGTTGGCTAAAACTGAAAGCTCATGTACTACTTGTGTTTGAAAATGATATATATGCGCCCATGGAAAATAAAAATGTGTTAAACTGTGTTTCTTAACATATGTGAAAAAAGGCAAGAGCAATGAAATGCTAAAAATACCCCTTGAAGGGTATAAAAAAAGGTCCAAAAAAGCAATGGTTAAATATATGTTATATCTTAATATTGCTGACCTTGTAAGTTTGAATATGTACCGGATGAAAGTTGCGATTAGTTGTGCTTTTAAGCACTGGTGAAGTCCCAAAGGGTCATATAGGCCAAAAAGGCCATGGAAATAAAATTGATGGTCCTAATGAACTTGGATCAAACTTGATGTAGACATGATGCCTAAGTTGAATAAGCACTCTCTGAACAACTCAACCATTTGTGAGGCACTACCATTCCCTGTGTTGTTGTTTGTCCGACATGTGGTTATAGTGAGTATTCCCCTTCCATATCCAAAGTGTCATGATGTTAAGTAAGAAGTCACCATTTTCCCTAGCCTTATCAATTTCAACCTTCACCCTTCACTAGCAAATTGGCTACAACTATGAAGTGATTATGGTCCTAAAAGTCTAGTCTGAGTAATAATAAATAAAAACCCTATATATGTATTTGGTTGATGTACCGCCAGTGAAATGACTACTACTTGTTGTGAGTGTTACTTATATGGTTTGTAGAGCATGTTTTAGCCTTATAGCACTTGTAGCAGATGGATGATAGTCTGAGTTATATTATTGGTATCTGGTCATTCACAGGTGATTATATTGTCTATTGGATATTGTTGATGATCAGGCACAAACCTGGAAAGGGTATGAGTATATACCCTAGATGGATTTGGACTCTCTGAGTCTAATGAGACGGTTTATTTTCAGTTCTGGGCACTCACGGAGATGATCAAGCTCATTTTACCTTTCTGATGCAGTTTTGCTTCACAGGATGATGTGTCTGAGCAGGGAGATGTTTTATTTGGATCTCCTAGGGCACTATATGGGGCATATGGGGTGCAACCACTTGATTTTGCCATAATACCCCCATCCCAAAGAACTTGGTGGGCTCAGTTGGACAACGCAGACACCCTAGGAGGCTGTTTTGGCATGTTCACATTTCCTGAGGCAGATTAAAAAATGATTAAATGGCTATTGAAGAAATCGATTTGGGCTACTGAGGCAAGGAAATGACATGGGATGAATCATGATGATGAGAGTGATGTCCTCCACACCCTGTCCAGCAATTGCAGCACTTGATTGGGCCCACACCTATTTTTTGGGCATTTTATTATTATTTTCTAGAGCTTTTGGGAGGCTCACAATTTCCTCAAGGAGGCACAAAGTCAAAGAATTAAAATATTATATTATTTTATTGTGCCATGGGGCACCCTTAGGGAGTTAGTTAACACTCCATGGACCCACCATGTGCTTCATTTATTTCTTGTTGAGTGAGGTACCCTCTTTATGGGTGATTTAGTCCACTTTGGTACTTTATTGTTATATTGATCCATGTATTGTATGTTGAGCTCATCTCAACCATTGATTAGAATATTTTATATTTTAATCTTAGCCACTCGTTTTAAAAGTGGTTAGGATTTTGGTTCTTTCATTTCTATTTAAATGAGAGAGCTTCTCATTTGTTAGGGGTCTTTAGCTCTTGGATCTGATTAATAGAAAGACTTTTTTGTGGATATTTTCTGTATCTGTTTTGCATCTGATGTTCTTCGGTGGTGATTGGAAAGTCTTTTGCTTCCTAGCATTCGGGAAATTGTTATGAGATCTATATTTTTTGGGGATCATTGTTTTGTGTACAGGAGGACGACTTCAGCTTGGACGTTTTTGCAAGGAGGGGCTCAACTCGCTTGGATTGTTTTCGTTTTTTTATCAGGGACTTTTCATTAGTGTTGTGGTGACCTATGATTTCTTCTTGCTATTTTTCTGCAACATATAGCTTCTTTCTCGTGTCACAACAAATCTGATATGGTTGGTGTTTGTTGTACAAGAGAGAGGGCGCATTGACTTCCTCGGGCAAATACTCGACATAGAACTCGCTTCAATCTTCTCAAATTGATCGAGATGGCGGGGATCATCATCATCAAGGCATCTACAAGCATTTCCAAGTAAGATCTAACAGGTAAGTCTCTTCTCTTTCAGATCTAAATCCATTGTACTTGCTTTTCTTCAATTTTTCTAAAAAACTCATAAATAATAAAAATAATAAAAATATTTAATCGGGGAACCGCTTGATCTTTGAACAAACCATTTCTCAGTTTTGTAGATTGGGCCTCCCCCTCACTGAATCATCCTCAACGTTGCCCTAATTGTGACTGGTTTGCCCTAGATCTGACTTTCTGACTGCTCAAACCCTAGCGCCCCACTGAAAATTTGACTTTTTCCAAAAAATAATTATATGGTTGTGTAGATTAGGTCTTCCTCATTCTAGAACACCCCCAACATTGAGCTATTTCCTGCCAAGTAGCCCTAGATCTGAAAAACCGACTTTCACCCTCCTAGCCTCCCTCATAAGATTTTGACTTTTCCATATCTGATTTTTCCTGAAATTTTTGACTTCGGTTTGTAGATCAGGCCATATTGATCTCATTTCCACTCCAACGCTGAGCTGATAGTCTCCTGGTGGCTCTAGATCTGCAGATCTGCCTCTCCAAACCCTAGCGCTAGCCCTCCTTCTGTTGATTTCCCTATAACCTGAATCTTTTGGGCCAGATCATTTTCTAGGTCCATAGATCAGGGCATATCCCAGGTGGGTTCACTTAAATGCTGCGCTGATACTGACTCCATTACCTAAGGTTGAATAGGCACTGATCTCCAAGCATAGCGCTAGCCCCTTTTTGATCTATTTCCCTTGAAAATTGACCCCTCCTTGATAACTCAGGTAACCTGGCATTTCATATCTTTCACTGAGTCTATCTCTTTGGTACTAGATAGTCCCAACTCTGTCCTTATTCACCCTGTCTCAGTTACGTTTCCCAAGACAGTGGTTATCTTCATCAGTTGCTAGTACCTCAACCCTAGATCTAGTATTTCCCCCCATAGGTCACTTTGGATCAACCCTCATATGACTGAAGCCCTCATCCAAAGCCCAAGTCCATTTACTACTATCATCCATAGATCTAGAGCTTTTGATTACCTTACACCTTACGTACCTCAAGCCATACTTGATCTGATCTGGTGTCTAGGTCTGATCTCTCCTGTCGGGAGTAGATCTGGGTCCCCCCCGTTGTTGTCTTGGACTTAGACAACATAAAGCAAAGACTGCCTTGATTGGCGTGACAACCATCCATTTGGGAGTCTAGACACTCTTGGTTCCACCTCCTTAGTTGCTTGCCCCTCTACCATCCATCCTGGATCCACCTCACACAGGCAAATACAAAGTTGGTGATAACAAGCTTCAAAGCCTCATCAATAATCCTATTATGTGCAAAACCTGTGATCATCACATTCCATGAGACCTTGTTTCTTTACAACATTTTCTCAAAAAAGGGTTACAAAGCCTCGTTATCGAACCCATTATGTGCATACCCTGCAGTGATTTCAATCCATGAAACCACATTCCGCTTAGTTATTTCCTTAAGAGTTTTAGGGTCTCCTCAATAAGCTCATTCTATGCATATCTCGCAAGCATATCATTCCATGAGACAATGTCCCTCTGGCACATTTTATCAACCAAATTGTGTACAATCCCTATATCCCCACCATATCCCTACAATCCCTATATCTACAAAGGAAGTCATCACACAGACGTGAGACTCAAGCCTGCTTCTTATTTGTTGGTGGACCTGGAAACCATGTTGGAGAGATGCTGAGTTAGCAAACCCTAGAAGGAGACTGAAAACCATGATTCGATTCCGTTGAAAGCTTGCTCGTCACAATAGGCAGAAGAATTTCAAGGCCTCTTGATGAGGTCAATGCCTGGCATAAGCTTAAATCATGAGAGTCCATGAACAAACATCTCGTTTCTGCATTCGATCAAAAACTCTGCTAGCGTCCACCACACTCCTACACTTAACATACATGTTGATAATAGTGTTGCCTAAAACTATGTCGCCTGTAAATCCAAGTTTATCGATGTTAGTGTGGATTCTCCTGCCCTCTGATAAGACTTCTTTTGAATGCAACCCTGCAAGAGATCAACATATGTAGCAATGGATTTTGTAATCCTCCAACTAATGATCCCATCCTTTTCCTCTTCTTGTGATTGCATAAATGCTGTGGGATCGCCATTTCTATGTGGTTTTTTTTAAGGATGCGAAAGGACCCAATCCAACTGAAGGATTCTTTCAAGGGTTCTCTATCAACCCACAACATTACCCTGTTGCCTCCCTTCCTTTCATCCTTCATAGGAAGTAATCTAAAATTTCTGCCTTCCTTCTCAGATTGGTAAGTGATCCTTTTGCCATTATGCAACACGAACACATCACCATCAAACTGCCATGACCTTCCTAACAAGACAAGGCAAGCATCCATCAGCAGCACATCATACAAAAAATCCTCATGTTAATCTCCAATGTGAAAACTTATAACCATTACTTTAAAACGACCGTATGTCCCTTTTGCAACCAAGAAACACAGTCAGCATTGCGATGCGGAGCACATTTCACATCTAAGTTTTCAATGACCTCTATAAAACCTAAATTATCTATGCTACCTCCATCTATAATCAAATTACAGTACTCACCTCTTATTTTGCACTTGGTTTGGAAGATATATTTCTTTGTTCAGGTTCCTTCTCAAGTTGCTTGTTCTGTTGTAGCAATATTCTTCATAATATCAAGTTCTCTCCTTGTTCCTGTTGCACTTCCAATACATGGTCTTCAACTGCATCTCCTGCTGCCTTTGCAACATGCACTCTTGCATCTTTATTCATTTCAGCACCAAAGGTCCCCAATAATTCATAGGCTTAATGCCGTTGTGCTCTGGACTTGAAACAAGTGTCATTAAATCCACTGCTTCTACCCTGCCCTTTTCCAAATTGTCTTCCTCTTTCACCAGAGTTTCCTTTTCCAACATCATTGTCACTGATCTCGCTTCTCATTTGACTGCTCCCTTCAGTGGCTTGATTTCTCTATCTTCTCAGGGTTTGTTGTCTCCTTTTAAACTTTTTTCATCCCTAATACAAGTTGATATGTTTCCGCTATTGACCAGAATTTCATCATACAAATTTCGTCTTGAATGGCAGACCTCAACCCAATCATATATCTAACAACTGATTTCGGGACTTCCCTTGCTCTTCCCCGACTTTATAGATATTCTACAAAATTCTTTGGTATACCTTTGATGGACTTCTCCCTTTGTTTTAAATAATGCAACCTATGTAACAGATTCAATTCATAACTGATGGGACATGCTTCTTTATGGTGGGATAAGCTACAATTACATTGGCAAGGGTCTTCTGTGCATGCAAATATCACTCTTCTGGGGTCTTCTGTTCCTTCAAACTGAAAGAATCTTCTCTATCTTGCCTATCCAATCTATTGGCCCATCTGGAATTAGGTTTCCCAAATATGTTGGGGTATCCACTCCAGGTCCTCCTTTCTATCCGGTCTTCAGGATTTTGAGCTCATTCCAGTATCACTTTTTCTTCTACCACTACTTCCCCTGTGTTGTCATACTACAATACTATCATAATCTAAAGCGGTTGTTGTTCTTATTGTTTGAAAACTTCATCGAGCCTTCTTGTTATGACTCAACAGTTCTGTAATGTCTTCCTTCCTTCTACCACTCCTGCCTCAATTCACATTCATCCTTGCATGCCATACTCTCGAGTCTTCTCTCTTTCCTGCAACTCACCTGCAGATCTAGACGTCTACCCAGTCCCGATGCTGGAGCAGCCTCTATCCCTCAAGAACTCTACTCAGCGATCTCATTGGCTGAAGTTGTTCTCACTGCAGGTTCTTTCTTCTCTGATACCACTTGATGCAGGCACCTTGGGTCACATGTCAGAGTACACAATAGAGGCAAACTAGCCCCTTACTGAAACAGGGTAAACAACAATAGAGCACAAATATGATATTAGATGTCACCGGGAGCTTATACTGCAAGTTCTACGTTCTACGCGAACTCTATTACCAACATCATCGGCTTCATTAACTGTCAGTCTCATTCAAACTATTCAGTTCTTTGATAGGACATTAATTTCAGCAAACAAGTTATCAATAATATCAGCAACACAATATCTGCAATTAATAGAGTTCACAAGCCTTATCAGCATCACTTGACAGACTTAGTAACTCCGTCCTTTATTGCAACCACATCACTCTTACATTACCAGGCTTGTTAATTCTGTTCCTTGATCCACATGCTCTTATGGCGACGACAATGACAATCATACATTAATCAACAAAAATATGAAGCCAATGATTCCCTTAACAGAACAAACTTGTTTACAACCCAAAGCAGGCTTTGGGTTTTGCTTCTTCCTTCATGAGACTGTCATAACAGTCTTCCAAGGTCTACAGACCTGAAAATTCCTCGATCCTCTGTCCCTGAGAACTTCACCTAAGTTATGTGCCCACTGGCAATCTCCACCTGAGTAGCTCTCTGGGATATCACCAAGCCCTCAACTATGAATGAGCTCCCAAGCGATCCTCTGTCTGTGAGAACTTCACCTAAGTTATCTGCCCACTACAAATCTCCAGCTGAGCACCTGTCTGGGATATCACTAAGCTCTCAACTATGAATGAGCTCCAAAGCCACTAAAAGCTGCCTCCAATGTAAACGGTCGCTCCTTTATAGGCGCTAAGCCTCCTTGAAATCTGTTAATCAAAGTTGACCCTATCAACTGGGTTCACTTCACCAGTTACCAATTGCCACGTGGTGTCTTCCCAACAGTCTTCTGGCCTGATCAAAACAAAATGAAACAATGAAACAAATTAAAATGGAAATATTTTTGGGTGATGCAGGATTGCCAGTTACCCAGGGATGCCCTAGATAAGATTTGAACCCTGGTGGGAAGAAAAACAACACCCACTTTCAACCAACCACAGTAGCTCCAATTGACTAGTTTAAACTTAAGTCCCCTGACATGGGGACACGGGACACAAAGGACATGGGGATTCAAGTGTCCAACACGGACACGGTGACCCCCGGAATCAAGACACATAGGATACATTATATATATATATATATTTTAAAAATTATATATATTAAAAATATAGACATATAGATCCAAATTTTTACATATTCAATAGAAATCAAAATCAATGCACATTTNAAATTTTGATTTAAAGCTTTTCTGGGCATTTTGTTACTGCAAAACATGTCATGTTTTTGGGACACGCACTGACAGTCTTCGGACACGCGTGTCCGAACACAGGACACGCTGCAGAGACGTGTCGGACACGCTCTGTCAGCGTGTCCGTGTCCAACACGCGGACACGGGACATACAAACCCTTTTGGACGTGTCCGGTTTCATAGATTTAAAGTTTAGAGATGCTAATAAAGAACTTTTTGATTTCAAAAACGCAACTTTACTGCATTTATCATCATTCCAAGGTTAGAAGAGTATTATCCTGCTTTCTTGCAAAAGTTCCTAAGCTTGTTATAATGGGCTTATGTTTGTAGCACTGCTTCGCATAGCATCACCAGTAATCCCCACTGGAACAGTGCCCATCCCATAATGACGTAATGGTTAGCATCTTTATAATGAGTTCCCATGCAGCAATTGTGACGATGAGCTGGATGGCCAAGTAGAAGTCACCACAGACTCTAAGGTTCTGGACAACTTGAATGGTTGTCCTGAGGTCAGTGTTTAATAGCTCAAAAACAATTGCCAGCTTCTCACAACGGTGGTAAGGAATTTGTTCCTTTTCCTCCTCCATGTCACTCAGCACAAGTCTAGCATCAGAAACATATTCTGCCATCTTCATCTCACAAGAAAAGCTCTCCAACTTGGTATAGATTTTCTGGGTCTGTGATTGCAGATCTGTCTCCTACTAAAAAGCAATGCACCTGTTTATCAACCTCAATCCAACTGCATCCAGGTGTTTTTCTTATGCCAACATCTTTCATCTTTTTACGTAGCTTTTCATTGTCATCCCACCTGCCAGCTGCAGCGTACATGTTTGACAGAAGAACATAAGGTGCAGCATTTTTAGGGTCCAATACAAAAAGGTGTTCTGCAACACACTCTCCTAGCCCTATATTGTTATGTATTCTACATGCACCAAGCAAACAACTCCAGACAACAGCATTAGGACTTATTGGCATTTTGTTGATAAAGTCTTGCGCTTCATCCAGTTGCCCAGCACGACCAAGAAGATCAACGATGCATATATAGTGTTCTATTGCCGGTGTGATGTCATAATATTCAGTCATGCAATTGAAGTATTGGTAGCCCTCATTAACTAGACCTGCATGGCTGCATGCAGACAAAACACTAACTAAGGTGACATTCCCTGGGCTAATGCCAGAGTGTTTCATGTGTTCAAAGAGCTTGAGGGCCTCCTTGCCATAGCCATGCATGGCATATCCTGCAATCATTGCATTCCATGAAACTTCGTCACGATGATGCATATTCTCAAATAATTCACGTGCCTGCTCTATGCTCCCGCATTTTGCATACATGTTTATCAGTGAATTTATCATTACAATTTCAGACTGAAATCCATTTCTAATTACTTCCTCATGGATCGTCCTTCCCTGTTCCAAAGCCGCCAAGTTCGCACATGATGGAAGAACATTGGTAAATGTTTTCAAGTCTGGCTTTACATCTAACAATCTCATTTCTTGGAAAAGTTCAAGGGCTTGCTCATTATGGCCATTCTGTGCAAACCCTGCAATCATCACATTCCATGAGACCAAATTTCGACGAGGCATTGCCAAAAACAGTTTCTGGGCCTCATCCACAAGCCTATTATGCAAATATCCTGTAATCATTGCATTCCATGAGACCAGGTCTCGCTGCTGCATTGTATCAAACAATTCACGTGCCTTTCCTATGCTCCCACATTTAGCATACATGTCTATCAGAGCATTTACCAGCGTGGCATTGGATTCAAACCCACCTCTTTTTATTTCTTCGTGGATATCGGTACCCTGTTCTAAAGATGCCAATGTAGCACAGGCTGGGAGCACACTGGCAAAAGTTTTAGCATCTGGCCTTATCCCTACCAATTGCATTTGGCGAAAAAGCTTCAGGGACTCCTCACTATGCCCATTCTGTGCAAGTGCTCCAATTATTGCAGTCCATGAAACAACATTTTGTTGAGGCATTTCCTCAAATAGCTTCAGAGCCTCATCAACAAGCCCATTCTGTGCAAATCCTGAGACCATCGCATTCCATGAGACCTCGTTTCTTTGCGGCATTTCCTCAAAGAATTCCAGAGCCTTATCAACAAACCCATTCTGTGCATATCCTGCAATGATTGCATTCCATGAGACCACATTCCGCTTAGGCATTTCATTAAAGAGTTTCAGGGCCTCCTCAATAAGTCCATTCTGAGTATATCCTGCAAGCATAGCATTCCATGAGACCAGGTCCCTCTGAGACATTTTCTCAAACAAGTTGCGTGCAATCTCTATAACCCCACACTGTGCATACATATCTAAAAGGGCAGTCATCACACACAGATGAGACTCAAATCCACTTCTTATTATTTGTTGGTGAATCTGAAAACCATGTTGGAGAGATGCCAAGCCGGCACACGCTGGAAGAAGACTCGAAAACGTGAAATGATTGGGTTGAACACCTGATCGTCGCATTAGGCAGAAAAGTTTCAAGGCCTCTTGATGAGGGCCATGCCTGGCACAAGCTGAAATAATGAGAGTCCATGAACAAACATCTCGTTCAGCCATTCCATCAAAAAATCTGCGAGCGTCCACCACACTTCCGCACTTGACATACATATTGATAATTGTGTTGCCCAAAACTATGTCTCTTGTAAATCCAAGTTTATTGATGTGAGCATGGACTACCCTGCCTTCTGATAAGGCTTTCTTCTGAATGCAGCCCTGCAAGAGATCAACATATGTCGCAATGGATTCTGTGATCATCGTGTACATTCTACGCTTAATGTAAAATGTTGATCCCTCTAATAATCCCATAATTTTCTGCTTCGTGTGATTAAATGTGTGTTGTGGGATCGCCATTGCTGTGTATTTGCTTCTTTTAAAGCAAGCGAAAGCATTCGATCCAAGTGAGGGGCAATGCTTCCCGTAAAAGGATCTACATACATTTCAATTATATCCGTTTTCCC
This sequence comes from Pseudotsuga menziesii, assembly GCA_001517045.1. Classification (NCBI taxonomy): domain Eukaryota; kingdom Viridiplantae; phylum Streptophyta; class Pinopsida; order Pinales; family Pinaceae; genus Pseudotsuga; species Pseudotsuga menziesii. The sequence goes on from LPNX010631732.1 coordinate 1,113,261, forward strand.
GATCTAATTTTATTGAAACCTGCACTCGCTGGTAAAAAATTGGGTGAATGTCGAGTATCGGATCGATGTCCAGCCGATTTTGAGAGTATATATATGTTTTCTAAACCCCGTTCATTCGAGGGTTTAAGGTTGCTCTTTGATGCTGTTGGCGAAACCTTTATATCATCTACCATTGGATTGGATTCAAATTCAACGAGATGGTTTTTTTTAATCGATTTGTAGTCTAACTTTCTACGATTTCGATTTCGAACTGAAATATTTGATTTTGAAAATTTTCGATATAAATTTTTAAATTTTTTTGGTTACAATTTTTGAACTCTAATTTTTTGGGTGTTTATAGAGTTTTTGATGGTGTCAAAATCATCATCAAAACATAATTAAATTCAACTTTTACAAAATTAAAATTGTTGAATTAGGGATAAAAAACCCATCCAAGCCCAATATTAAGGCCTTTCCAAAGTTTATGGTAAGATTGTGGAGACTCTTTGCTATCTTGTAACTTACAAAGTTATGCAAAAGTTTATTAAGTCAATTCTCTTTACATGAATTTTAATAAATGAGTTTATCCATGGGCACTTTGTGAATCGCTTGTTTTTACATGAAGTCGATTGATAATAGTGTTGAATGTTTTTATAATGTTTTCAAGGTTTTACTTTAAGAATGAATGGGGCAAGATATGATATTACAAGCAAAGTGTATGTAACAATCCATACTAGCTGTAAAGCTAGTGCTTGTCCTCATTTCAACTTAGTAACACTTAAAGTTTTTAGGAATCCCCTTTGCCTTTGGATAAATTTGAGGCATGGTAATACAATGGATGGAAAAGAAAATTGAAAAATGAACTAATTAATATGCCCATGATTTAGTGGGTCTAATGTTAAATTTGCTCCAATGCCTGGTTCATCATAATGGATGGAAAAGAAAATTGAAAAATGAACTAATATGCCCATGATTTAGCGGTCTAATGTTAAATTTGCTCTAATGCCTGGGTCATCATAATGTATGTTCTTCTTCTTGAAGGTTGTTATTAGCCAACGTTTATTAGAGGCCTAAGAATTTTCTTAGAATATTTTTATGGTTTAATTTCAAAAGAAAAGATGGATTCCACATAGCTAATTGTAAGGTTTGTTTAATGTCAAAAGATTAGGGAAATTGGGATTGTTAAAACTCTTACACGAGACCAAGCATTATGTGCGAATTGGATAATTTTGGCCTTGGAAGGATGGAGGCTTGGAAAATGCCCTTGAGGAATTGTATCCTTGAGGGTTCCTTCTATGGCAAGAGGTTGTGGTTGGTCAAAACATTCAAACACACATTCTTGCCTTGACAAATATCACACTGAAGGGTATATTTATGGTGCAAATCATATGAAATCCTTGGGATGTTGTTAAGTCATATTTCCCTTAGAAAGATCATGGATTTTTCGTTGATCTAATTTTTGAGCCGAGAGGCGCATTCTACAGCCCGGTATGAGGTAGAAGTGTGATTCCGTGCTCAACGTGGAAGTGACACGTGTCACAATGTCGGTACAATGTCGGCTCATGATAAATATATATTTAAATCTCCCACAATGTCTGCTCATAATAAATATATATATTTTGAAAAAAATTGATTTAATATTAAAACATTTCGTTCTAAAAAATTTCACTCACGCTACATCAAGTTAAAAAAAAATTATTGTGAAAAACATTCAATTTTTCTCATAATTGTATGCGCATGTAAAATATTATATGAATATGAAAATTATTGTGAAAAACATTCAATTTTTCTCATAATTGTATGCGCATGTAAAATATTATATGAATATGAATAACATCGCATGGCATGGTAGTTATTGAAATTGTGTTTTTCCTTCTGCTGACTTGATCGTTTCTTAGAGCATTTGACAGACAGATCTTAACTATTTGAGAGACAGATCTTCATAAGTATTTGACTCACGGCTCAGTCTTATATTCCTCTTGAGAATCTATAGATTGAACATTTCCTTCTCTCTGGAATATTGCATGATCTTCATAACTATTTGACAGACAGATCTTCATAAGTATTTGACTCACGGCTCAGTCTTATATTCCTTTTGAGAATCTATAGATTGAGCATTTTCTTCTCTCTGGAATATTGCATGGAAAGTTTATACACGTCGTTTCTTCTTTAGGAATTTGATTTCTCGATTCCATACAGGTTATCGTAGCGTTTTAATTTAATTCAGTCTGTACATACAAATAAATATTTGAAGTTACACAGTTAAGTCCAGATGCTCAAGACGAGGAAGCTACACAGTTAAGTCCAGATGCTCAAGACGAGGAAGGGTTTGTAGCAGACTGAGAAGAGGAATCTTCATCAAATTTGGCGACCACCGAGCGACCCACTCCACCGAAAGCTTCTTCAATAATTTGAATGCCGCCATTATGTCCAGAAATCTCTCTGCTGATAAATTGTGTTTTTTCCAAGTGGAATTCAGTGACAGTCCAATCACATTACTTCCACATTGCATTTCCAGGCGCTGAACTGCGAAAGAAAGCTCCTTAAACAAGAGGCCGTTCACTCTCAAATCCTTTATGAAGGAATAATTCGTGCTGAATACCTCCAGCTTTGGACAGTTGATAGCTAAAAACTCCACTGGCTCAAAATCCCTAGAAACATTATAAACCTCAACAGCAATAATAGTAATGTTAGGAGCAGAAATAATAAGCTTCTGTGGACCAGAGCGATAATAAAATTCTGCAGAGTTAGTTATTTGCAGATTTTCAAGACGCGGGCAATGAGAGATAAAGCGGGATGAAGAGTCGTTTCTGAAGTCAATATCAAAGAAGTGGCAAATAGTAAGATGATTGAATCCGCTAAAACTAAGTGGGATATGAGAAACAATGTAGCTGGAGAGTAGGAGCGTTCTAAGAAGGGTGCAGGAGAAAATGGCAGGAACCAGGATTACACTTTCAGAAGAATGGCATAAACCTAGATTTTTCACTTTCTTTCTTGCTGCACATTGCACCCATTGCATTACGCTTTGGTATCTCAACTGCCATTGACTGTAAGGTCTCAAGGAATGTGCAGACAGATAAAAGCTTTGAAGATCACAGGAATGCGAAAGAAGAATATTAGAGATTATATTCTCTACTGTGGCAACCGATAGCGGATTGGGATTGACAGAACGGGAACCCATAATGAAATAGGGCGAGAAAGTGAGTTGGGGCATTTTGGTGTAGAGATATCTCCATCTCTTGGAAAGAACGGAGCATCTGACTGCCTCTTTAATGGGGATTAGAGAAAGGATCGAGGACAGTAACTCATCTGGAAGCTTGGAGAACATATCTGGAGCAGAGTCCATGATGAATCTTGATTGTAGGAACCAGTTAAGGTTGCAGTTCATTAGCATTAACAATCTTCTCAAACCAGTCCTGTAATCGTTTTCCGAGAGAAATTCCATTATTAAACTTACTTTCTGGCGCAATTATAACCAGCCATAACCATATAATCGAAGTCGACTTTAAATCTCGAAAATTGTTCCGAGCTCATATCACCATTTCCTAACTGAGTTTAACCTAAAAATAATGTTTCTAGGGATTTTGAGCCACGCCTAGGTGAAGAAATGATAGAGCCCGGTGGCATTTGCAACATTTAACTGCTTCATTATCTAGGTGCAGAACTGCAGAACGCTTCTAGGTTCTAGACAAGGTATATGGGGCAAAAATCAACAACATCCTCGAAGCTATTGCAAAATTCAAAACAAAAGCAATAAAACCACTTCGTCGTCTCCTAAATCACTTCCTATACTTATTATGCTCCACACAATTTCCCAAAATCATCAATCACTCGCGATATGCAGAGCCGACTTCCCAAAATGGTTAAAGCAATGCAGAGAGAAAAGACTGTTTATCTACAAGGATTTACAATTTTAGGCTATGCCGAGCCGACTTCACTTTTTTCTTTCTGTATTTACCCAATTTTTGTTTTTGTGTGTATGTATTTCGAGCAAATATTATGGCTGTCATGAGAATTCATGGATCCAACTTTACCCTAGATCCAGTGATGGGCACCCTGGTAGTAGGTGAGGCGGCTGTCGGAGTAAGACATGTCGTCCCAGAACTTACCAACTGCGAATTTGGGGTTGGTGTTTAGTAGATAGACGCCAGCCAGGTTTCCAGCATAGCCCTGGGAGAAGTCGAATCTCCAGTCATCAAAGCCGACATTGGAGTTGAGCCAATTCATCCAATCCGACAATCGGTTTGTATCTTGGGATTGGTGTGGTTGACGTCCAAACGGCCAGTATGAAGGAGATCTGTAATTCCGTCTTCAACCTGAGATTGAAACGTGTGCATTCAAAAAGTCGGTTAATAATAAATAAATAAAATAATAAGGGCTCAAATAAATACCAGCATAGCTGCAAAAGAGCGGTGGTAACGCCTATGGGCGTTACGGTAGAGTGCTTACACCGAATTAGATTATTCTCATTCATGAGTGGATCAAATGCTAATGAATGGTACTCACATACAAACCAAGAATTGTGAAAGTCGTCTTCCAGCGCATTTCCATCTTGCAGTCAAACCCGACAAATGACGTTGCAACAAACTACTTTACACAAGCAGAAAATACTAATTGAATACCTGCACCCTTGCATATGTAACTTCACATATTTTCCTGGAATTGAAGGCCTCCCTTCATTTTTTATGGAAATATTGATATAGCTTCAGTGTAGCTTTAACCAATGTCAAATTAACAAAGGCGTGGCCAAGATTTCACGGATTCCTGAAAAATAAATGACCCCAAGTGCTTTAATTATGTCATAGATACACTACGCCCCAGTTCCTATCAATGAAAGGAGAGTGCAAGTCACTTATGGAAATCCATTGGCATGTACACAAAATCATAAGTAGAGACTAGCAAGCGTGTACACAAAATCATAAGTTGACACCATCCATCCTAGGTTATTTCTAGGATCGTTGCAGCTCACACAGTGTTCATCCAACACACCCAAAAGCATTTGTTGACTACAAAAAGAAATATAATGAAAGTAATGCTCTCCATGCAAAGGGCATATAAACACTGACGATCCATCATCAATATTCATATGAATGAGTACATGAAGTTGTTTGAACGGATTGGATTTCATGTCTTTATCAAGTTCACCATATCCTAATTCATAGAAGAGATAGAGTCTATATCTCGCATTGTGAGGATTTTGAGGCGTTGAAGGCCGACCAACTACATGTGCGTGTCCGGCTTCCCAATCATGAAACAACTACTAGATCTAACTGTCCAAGAATCACATGTTGCTATAAAGATGTAATCAAGAACCAAGAACCTCCCAAGAGGCTCTATACTAGACCTATTTCATTTAGATATAGGTTGGGTTTTAACCATGATCATGTCTTTCCTTCTCTACTTTCATATCTATTGAGATATTCTAATAATCATATATGCTGAATCCAAGGTTATGTGGAATCACTTTTCAAATTTCTCTTTTACCTGATCAAAATTTCCTAAGAATCAAATAGCTTACAACATTGATAGTAAAATATCGAATATTATTTACAATCATTTCGAATTATTTTTTTATATAATTGACCACTTTATCCATGTTTTTGAAAAAATATGCATGTTATTAATATGAAAATGTGCCATGGCTTTTTAAGAGATTCCATAATATTTTTGAGTAAAATACATTTGATACATGTTTTCCTTTGAACATGGACATGTGATTCCTTAAAATCCAATTTAGTTTTTTTGGGATAATGAAACCTAGAGTAATAATTTACTGAGCATAATTAGGTATCCATATTCCATTTGTTATCATTGCAATTTGATGCCCTCTCATACAAATTATACCATATATGACGTCAAGTATGGAGTGCGTTCAACTTAGGAGAATGTTAAATTTCAGCTGAGGATGTCATATTTTTGGCACAAGAGATAATTTGAAGAATAACGGTTAAGGTTCTAGCACTGATGTCATGCAAGACCTAAACAAATCAGTGTATCACAGGCCACACATATCATATTTCTCAATTAGATAATCCTTGATAAATGAGTGCATTACTAGAATTTCAATGGTTAAATTAATCTTAACCATTGGATTAAGCTGAATAGGTCCATACGAGAATTTCAATTCTCTCTCCAAAAGTTGTACATTATATGTACAACTTTTAGAGAATGAAAGAGTAAAGTTGGATCTAGTCTGAAAAATCTACCTCAAAAGTCAGATTTCATGAGCCGACTCTAGATTGCCACTTGGTTTTGACCAATGTCAAACAACATATCGTCGTCATCCCCACCACCATCACCCACAACTGCAACCAGCCTAGATCCAGCTTTACCCGGCTCTATCATGCGCCGAGAGGGATCAAATATTTCAAGGTGCAAACCTTGCTTCAACAATTGCACTCCAAAAAAGGGTTTGCACCTCGAAATATTTGATCCCTCTCGGTGCATGATAGAGCCGGGTAAAGCTGGATCTAGGCTGGTTTATAAGCATTCACTTTGGTAATCACTAATTCTTTCACATAATGAATATTCTTTTGTTGAATCATGTTGGTTCTCAACGCTCAAGTTCTACATAAGGGAAGATAAATTGTCTTAAACATCTTCAATTCCAAACAAGGGCCCAAGTTTCATGGCTTGAGCTTAAGGGAAAGTTTAGGTTGTATGTCGCATATCAATTGGTCCCTAATCATGTTAAGGAAATTTTCCTAGACTTATTAAGTTCAAGATAAGTTCAAGATAGGTGTTCAACCTCTAACAAAATGGTGAAGAAATTGTATTCGTATTTTTTTCCAAATCCATTAATAAGAATAAGCCATGTGATGGTTATCATTGGAAAACCATCTTGGACATGTGTAAAAAGCCTTGAAGGCAAGCCTAGATTTTGATGCCCTACAAAACATTTTTCCACTTTGAAGATGTATTTGACGATTGGCTTTAATTATAGAATGTAGGAAGTGACATTCAATTCAAATAAAAAATCACAATTTTAACATTTATATATTTGTATAAATTATCAACTTTTTTGAATATTAATATGAAATAGATAAAGGCAATGGCCTAGAGAATTGGATGGAATTATGCAATTTGAATATTAAAATGAAATAGATGTGATACATTCACAAGGTTTTAGTGCAATATTTTTCCAAAAAAAAGGAAATTTATTAGGTGAATATACAAGAATCACATTTTAGTGGCTCATGTATCAATCACATTAAATATTTTAAACAATTCTTTTTATGAAGTAAATCATAATCATAGATGAAGATGTTGTGATTCTTTAGAGTTTTGTCTAAATTTTACGAAATATTGGAAATAACTTTGATGATAAATCTGGTCTAATCTTGTGAAGGTACCTTATGTTATTTTGCAAGAAAAAGTCAAGATAAATGTGGAGAACCTCCTGCAATGAACAATCAAAATGCACGATATAACATAAATATTGGAGCACAAAAGAGATTTTATTGATCACGGGCCACTTCAAGGGGGCAACCTCCTTTGAGCAAGCTCAATACAAAATAACTCTTCGATGCTTTCATTAACCTCAACACATACTGATATACTATGTCTAATCTAAACAACTATTACTCCACATGAATGTGGGATACTACAACCTATTAACTAGACGACTTAACAACTATTACTTACTCCCTATGAATGTGGGATAATACATCATACTAATGGGACGACTAACAAAGCATATGCGTCCGACAAAATATACCAACAAAATAAAGAGGGGGGTTGACACAGGTTCTTAACATCCCCTCCCTCTTAGAAAAAGCTTTGTCCTCAAAGCTTTAGATGTGGAAACTGTTGTTGAATTTGAAGGAGCGATTCCCATGTAGCATCCTCTGGTTGCATGTCGTGCCACTGAATTAAGACCTCTGTGATGGCTCGAGAGCGAAGCTGACGAGTGCGCTTATTAAGGATGGCCTCTGGTTCCAAAATGATGGAGCCTTCCGTATCCAACTCTGGTAAAAAAATTTGTGCTCTGATGTTGGTGCCAATCACTTTCTTGAGACAAGAGACATGAAAGACTGGGTGAATGTGAGAAGAAGGAGGAAGTTCCAATTTATAAGCAATAGACCCAATCTTCTGAAGAACTTTATATGGCCCATAGAACTTTGGAGACAACTTCTGATGCCCTTTGAGTTTCAGGGAGGATTGCTTGTAAGGCTGCAAACGAAGAAAAACCATATCATCGACTTGAAAGGTGCGCTCAGAACGGTGTTGATCGGCTTGCTGCTTCATGCGATTTCTTGCCATGTGAAGATTCTCTTGCAAAATGTGAAGAATCTGATCACGGTTGCACAGAACCATGTCAACTTCCTGCACTGGTGAACTATGGGGGGTGTATGGAAGGACCACTGGGGGTGGCTGCCCATAAACAGCTTCATATGGAGTCATTTTAGATGCAGTATGGTAGGAAGTATTGTACCACCATTCAACGAGAGGGAGCCACTTTGCCCATTGATGTTGTTGTTCAAAGGTGAAGCAATGAAGATAAGTTTCCAAGCATTTGTTGGTGACTTCCGTTTGACCATCTGTTTGTGGGTGATATCCTGAACTCATTTTCAGTTTGGTTCCAATGAGGTGAAAGAGTTCGGTCCAAAAATGACTTGTGAAAGTTGCATCGCGGTCTGAAGCAATGGAAGAAGGGATGCCGTGAAGACGGAATATCTGGTCCATGAAAATTTGTGCGACTGAGGAGGCAGTATATGGATGGTTGAGAGCACAAAAATGACTATATTTGGAGAGTCGATCAACCACAACCAATATTACGGTCTTCCCTCCAAATTTAGGGAGCCCGTCGATGAAATCCATCGAAATATCTGTCCAAATCCTTGTAGGGATGGGCAAGGGTTCGAGCAAGCCAGGGAGGAGTGTAGTTTCACCCTTGTGGCGCTGGCAGGTATCACATTCAGCAACCATCTGTTGAATTTCCTATTTCATTCCCTTCCAAAAGAAGTTATGACGTGCCCGATCATACGTTTTGAGAAACCCAGAGTGCCCTGCCGCTGGAGAAGCATGGAGTTCATAGAAGACAACCTGGTGAAGATCTGTGCTCTGGGGAAGCACCAAGCGACCCTTGTATCTCAAATAAGAACCATCCCAAGAGTAATGCGGTACAAGAGAAGGATTACTGGCCAACTGTTGGATGATTTGAGATAAGGACGAGTCATTGACATAGCCTTGCTGAACAAATTGTAACCAATTTGGAATAGGCATAGAAATAGCTGAAAGAGAAGCATGGTCATCAAATGTGCGGGAAAGAGCATCCGCCACAAGATTGTCCTTACCCTTCTTGTAAGTGATCTCGTAGTCATAACCCATGAGTTTGCTAACCCATTTTTGTTGTGTTGGGGAGGAGACTCGTTGTTCCAGGAAATATTTAAGACTCTGGTGATCAGCCTTGATGCAGAAATGATTCCCTAAGAGGTATGGATGCCATTTCTGTACGGCATGCAAAATAGCCATCATTTCCTTCTCATAGTTAGAGGCGGCTAAATTCCCCCAGGGATTTGCTGGTGAATGCAATGGGATGTTCGTCTTGGAGGAGGACAGCACCAAGTCCATTGTCACAAGCATCACTCTCAATAGTGAAGGACTTGGAAAAATCAGGCATAGCTAGAACAAGTGTGGTACACATAGCTTGTTTCAGTTTCTCAAATGCACACTCAGCAACAAGTGTCCATGCAAAAGCATCCTTTTTCAGTAGAGCTATTAATGGAGCTACAATCTTCCCATAACCCTTGCCAAACTTGCGGTAGTAGCCAGTAAGTCCCAAAAACCCACGAAGGCTCTTCAAGGTCTGAGGAGGTGGCCAATTTTTCATGGCATCGATTTTGGCAGGATCAACACGAACCCCTTGTGTTGAAACAATATGCCCAAGATACTCTACTTCCTTCTGCCCAAAAACACATTTAGATTGTTTGGCACAGAGATGATGATCACAAAAAAGTTGCAGTACAAGATCCAGATGTTAGAGATGCTCAGCCTAGGTTTTACTATAGATGAGGATATCATCAAAGAAGACCAGAATGAAGTTTCGCAAGTAGGGGCGAAATATTTTATTCATCAATGTCTGGAACATGGAAGGGGCATTTGTGAGGCCAAATGGCATGACCAAAAATTCATAATGGCCATCATGTGTGCGAAAAGTTGTTTTAGGGATATCATTCGCATGGACCAGATTTTGGTGATACCTAGAACGAAGATCCAACTTGGAGAAAAAATGAGCACCATGGAGCTAATCCAGAAGCTCATCAACAACAGGAATTGGAAACTTATCCTTGATTGTGATGTGATTAAGTGCTCGAAAGTCGATGCAAAGGCACCATGACCCATCTTTTTTCCGGACTAGCAGGACCGGTGAAGAGAAGGAACTAGTGCTAGGGCGAATAACACCTTGCTTTAGTAAGTCGCAAACAAGCATCTCAATTTCTGTCTTGTGGTGAAATGGGTAGTGATAGGGCCTGATGTTGGGAGGGACACTTCCAGGAAGGAGCGGAATACGATGGTCCTCGGGTAGGGAAGGTGGAAATCCCATCGACTCAACAAACACAGATGCATATTGATCCAAAATTTGTTGGAGATCCAATGGAGTAGTTGATACTGCTGAAGGTTGCATCTGAATGAAATGGAGCTGAGCGATGACACCATGTGAACTTTTCTTAAGAAGCTTTTCCATGCGATGTGAACTGATGAGGCTGAGAGACCCTGGTTGTAAGCCCCGCAATGCGTGTTTGGTACCATTGATTGAAAACTGCATCCAAAGTTCAGCAAAATCCCATAAAATGGGTCCAAGTGTGCGTAACCATTGAGCGCCCAAAACCACATCGCATCCGCCTAAGGGTAAGGCAAACATGTCAGAGCGCAAGTTATACTCCCCCATAGATATGCGCACATTAGGACACTTCCCTTTGCAGGGTAAGGTGCCCCCATTGGCAATCATGAATTCAAAGCTGGAGCAAGGATAAATGAAACAATCATCATGTTTGGCGATCCTCGGGTCAATGAAGTTGTGAGTGCTACCAGAATTAATGAGTATTGTAAGAGGGAGTTTTTTGAAGAACCCTCTGACCCGCATGGTTTGTGGGGTGGTGACTCCGGCTAAAGCATGGAGAGATATCTCTGGTTGGTCCTCTGGAGCAGGAAGTTGTTGAATGTCACCATCATCATCTGTGGGATCCTGAGCATCATAAAAAATTTCAGGTGCAGGTGGAGAATCCACATCCAAGAGATAGAGCTTTTGCTCAACACATCTATGTCCCCAAGTGAATTTTTCTCACAATTATAACAAATCCCTTTTTCCCGATGTTCCCGCATCTCTGCTTCAGACAAATGCTTGATAGGAGTGGTTCTAGGAGCTAGCGGATTTTGGGTTCTTTGAGGAACCATAGGTATGAATGGAACAAGAGTGGATTTGGAGCATTTTTTAGCCTGGATCTTGTCCTCTGCTAGCTTAGCCAACCTGAGGGCTTCCATCATTGTGTTGGGGCAGAACATTTTAACCTCAGAGTGGATTGCATCCTTCAGACCACTGATAAAACAACTAAGGTAGAATTCATCAGGCAATCCCTCGGTGTGATTGGCGAGTTTCTCAAATTCTGTCTGATACTCTCGCACAGTGCCAGTTTGGCGAAGTTTGGTGAGTGCTCCAGTGAAGTCATCAAAAGCACTAGGACCAAATCGCTGCAAGAGGAGTTGGGAAAAATCTGTCCAGTTTGGCTCGGCATGAGCCTTGATGTACCAACGGAACCATTGAAGTGCTTCATGTTCCAAATGAAAGGATGCAAGGGGGACTTTATTGACATCAAAAGTGTTATGCAGACTAAACTATTGTTCTGCCCTATAAATCCATCCAGTCGGTTCATCACCATTGAAGCGAAGAAAATCCAGCTTCGGCTCGTGGAAGTTGGCTAAACGATGAGAACCCAGTGTCTGCAGAAGACTCAGGCTGGTGGCGGTTGTTCATGGGTGAATGTTGAAGATGGACGCCAAGAAATTTTTGATCTAGATCCTCAAGTTTGGACTTGATGGCGGCAAGTTCTTCTTCCATTTGTTTATTTGCTCCGACGCGGGTCACAACCATAAACATGTTTTTTTTTCTTTCTTATCGTAGGTAATGGGTAGAAAAAATAAAATGGAGAGGGTTTTAGAAAAGGAGATTTTTGATTTGGGAAAAATTTGGGGGGGTAATTGGGGATTTACGGGGTTTTGAACACTTTTTTAGGGACAAGAAGCAGAAAATGTGAATTTCAGATGTGGGATAAAGGAATTGGAAAATTTGTCAGAGAGGGACAATGAAGCAGAAATGGAAAATGAACACCGTGGAAAAATTTGAAGGCGATTGGGTGAGAATCAGAGAAGTTATGACAAACTCTAAAAATTGACAAATGTGGAATTTTGGCTTTGAGGAGGTGAAATTGGGGATAGGGTCCTCAATGAAGGAATATGTAGAATGGTATTATGGGGGTGACAGTTAAATTTCAAGGGAAATGGAGCTAAATCAAGGAAGATATGGTTGAAAAACAGAAATTTATACTCTTTTTTTTTGGAATAATTGATCTGTGGCGGTGCTAGAAGCTGCGTTTTATCAATAGAAAATGGAGTAAATGATCTGTGACAATTCTAAAAGTCTGCACGTTATCAACTGTAAATAGAGATGGACCCCAGGTATATTCAGCTTCCTATTGGTTCAAAGGGAGTCACTCGACCACCAAAGCTGTCTCAGGCTTGAGTATTGGGGCAGTACCCCTCACTTCATGGCGCAGGTAAAACTGCTAACCGCTTGGCCAAAAACGACAGCTCTTTGGTTTTCCTCATGGATGGGAATCTAGTCAATCTAGTGGGGGTCGTTGCCCTTTTCGCTTGGCAGGTCCTCTCAATGGCCAGCTACTTCGGGGTTCCTGTGGTACTCCTCACAATGAGTTTTAGGGCTATTCCCAAGTGCTTCCCACAGTTAAGCGGATAGGGTTTAATCCCTGATCTAGATGAATAATATTGCTGCAAGAAGAAGAACAACTGTAAGGCTCACAACGCCAGGAAGCTCGACAGAGAAAAAAAAATTCCCGAAATTCCACCCAACGAGCCCAAGAAAGTGCTCTGATACCAAATGTGGAGAACCTCCTGCAATGAACAATCAAAATGCACGATATAACATAAATACTGGAGCACAAAAGAGATTTTATTGATCATGGGCCACTTCGAGGGGGCAACCTCCTTTGAGCAAGCTCAATACAAAATAATTCTTCGATGCTTTCATTAGCCTCAACACATACTGATATACTAAGTCTAATCTAAACAACTATTACTCCACATGAATATGGGATAATACAACCTATTAACTAGACGACTTAACAACTATTACTTACTCCCCATGAATGTGGGATAATACATCATACTAATGGGACGACTTACAAAGCATATGCGTCCAACAAAATATACCAACAAAAAAAAGAGGGGGGTTGACACAGGTTCTTAACAATAAATTATATGGGACTGACATCAAAGGCTCCTACAAAATTGTATTTAGGTAATAAATGCACAACAAAAAAGAAAGTGAATGCTAACCAAAACATAAAAACTCCTTAAAGAGAAATCCACAAATGAAGATGAAGAAGGAGATGGTTAAATGTTTTTATCGTGGTGATAAAGAGCATTAAAATAGAGAATTCCTAAAGTGGGTTATTGATAGAAGACAAAACACGAGGTTAATTAATGTAAATTTGTGATTGTGTTATTTTTACTAAAGACATCCAAAAGTGTTGGTATTTGGATTGGAGTGTTGAGCATATCACATCTAAGAGGAGTTGGTTTATGAAGTATGGATTAATTCAAAAAGGTAAGTGTCTCACTTTTATGACAATAATAAGCATGTGATAACAATTTAATGAATTGCTTCATTGTGGATGTCACAAGGTGTGAATAGAAGAATAGTAATGCCTTGGATGTACCAACATTGGCCAAAATCTCAAAATCTTATTGTCAAACAAAAATAGTATAAATGTAGGATTGATTATGTAATTTAATTTTGTTGATTGTTCTCTCTTGAAAGCATATATGAGATTATTGTCAAAGGAAGGAGGGATGATGACTTGGACAAGCTTTTTATGGAATGATTAGTAGTGTAGTTGGAGGTTGTTGGTAGTTATTGATGGAGCAGATGAAACTCACTTGGTGTCACTTGGTTCAAGCATACGTGCTCAACAAACTTAGTTTGCTTTGTAGTGGAAGGTAGTAACAAATATTTAACTCACACATATAGAATGCATGAAGGAATTACAAATTAATATTTACAAAGTCATGTATAGAGAAGAATGTAGGAAACTAGCCTACTTATTCTCATTATAAATAGTATTAATATTTAATAGTACAAACATTTATATGCCTCAATGTTCTTCATGTTTTCTTTGGGACTCTACAACTCTTACAATTTCCACACTCTTATCATTTGTAAAATTTCCCTCTATCAACCTATTCACACTAATCCTCTCCTTCTACCTACAATATTTCTTCTTCTCACTCAACTTCATCTTGCCATCCTTCCCAGACTATCTAAAACCATGTTGTCCTTTAGCAATATTTCCATTATTATTGAACTAGATCTCCTTTTAGTTTTTCATATTAATTACAAAAGGGTTCTCTTTATTAATTAAGGCCCATTAATTAGTTGGTACTCATTAATGATGGGTTCACAAGTAGTTAGGATTTTTCTATTGAGAATCTATGTAAAGAACTAGGAGACTATGTAATGTTTTGTTGAGTATTGTTGTATTTGGAGTTGTACTAAGTGAAAAGTTAACCCGCCTTAAAAGGAAAGTGAACATTGATTTCTTTCTTTTGATAAATCATTAATATAAGGGTATATCTCGCATATTGCATGTTGTTTATCTTTTGTATCTAGTTCTTTGTGTATGTACTCTCTATATACCTAGTTTGTGTTTCAAGTTTAAGGGTTAAAGAACACTACAAGTGGTATCAAAGCTCTCTTGGACTAAAAAGAGTAGGATTTTGTTTTTGGCATATTTTTCATGTAGCGACAAGATTGGACAAATTCCATGTAAGTTCTTCCTTCCTACAAAAAGATCTCCTCCCAACCTGTCTTTCCCTCCCTTCAACAAGTTCTGATCACAAGCCTATCTCCTTGATTTTATCGCCACCAGTAAATATTGGGGCCTTTCCATTCCATTTCAATCCAATATGGTTGTAAGATGATTTGTTTTTATTTAATTCAAAAGGAATTGAACCTTCATTGCTTTAGATCACCCAACTTTATTTGGGAATCAAAAATCAGATATGTGTGCTCTACTCTTAAGAGTTGGGTCAAAGGCATTTTTAAGAATCCAAGTCATCTCAAAATTAAATTTCAAACCGATCTTGTGCTCTCCATTCTTGTATGGAAATTGATGAGGTGACTTCTACGTTTTTGAGCTAGGAAAAAGAGCTGAATATGAAAATCTTAAGCGCTACAAGGCATGAGGAAGAGGTTTGGAGATAAAAGTCCAAAGAGTTGTGGCTAAAAGGAGGAGATAGAAACATGGAGTATTTCCATAAGAAAACCAAGTTTCAGCATAGTTTCAGTGCCATCAAGGACCTAAAAGATAAAATGGGAATAAGATTGCAGGGCAGGAAGAAATAAAAGAACACGCCTTCAATCATTTTCGAGAGGTCCATTCTGACAACAATGAGACTGATCTAGAAGCACAAGCCGACCTCCTTTCTGGAATACTCTCTCTCATCAACAATATAGAGAACAGAGAGCTATCAAAACCTATTATGGAATATGAGATAGAAATGCAATATGGTCCATCCATTCTGATAAAGCGCCCAGACTAGACAGTTTTACCATAAACTTCTACAGAGAAGCGTGGGACATTATAAAAGAAGACCTAAAAAGAATGTTAAATTGGACAAGGAAAAAAGAAAAGAGGCGGGGCCACTAACTCATCCTTCCTGGCCTTAATTCAAAAAGAAAAAATCCATCTATCGCTTGGTCGATTTAGGCCAATTTCCTTATGAAACACCTTGTATAAGATCCTTTCGAAAATCTTGGCCACCAGAATGAAAAGCATCATGGGCCATCTCATCTCAGACTCGCAAGGAGGTTTTGTAGTTGGGCGTCAGATACTCGACAATATTATTATCGTTCAGGAAGCTATCCACTCCATCATGGAAAGAAAGCATCAAGGTATGTCTATTAAACTAGACATGGCTAATGCATTTGACACAGCAAATCATTTTTTCTCTTTGAAATCATGTCCAAATTTGTTTTTTCTAAAATATTTGTTAGATGGGTCAAATATTGTATCAGCAGTCCTTGGATCACTCTGTTAGTGAATGGAAGACCTACTAAGTTCTTCCAAGCTACCAGGGGTCTTCGACAAGGTTTCCCTATGTCCCCAATCCTTCACCTCTCGATGGCTGAATCAATGAACAGGAAGCTTCAACATTTGCAAAAGTCTGGTGATTTAAAAGGATTGAAGATAGTTAGAGGAGTCAAAGCTTTCAATCATGTGCAGTTTGATGACAACACCATTCTGCTCAGGGGTGCATCTTCTATCATTGCAGAGAGATTCAAGTGTGCTTTATCTACCTTCCTAAAAGCCTCTGACAGCAAAGTGAATTCAACCAAGTCAAAAGTTTACGGATGGATTTGCCCCCCTGGGAATTTGGAAAAGATAGTAAGGACCCTCAGATTCGAAGGAAACATAACATGGAATTATTTCTTTTACCTCGGGATCCCAATATTCAAAGGGAAAAAAGGGATGCCCACTAGAAAGGGTTGGTCGACAAGATCAAAAATGAAATCACCGCTTGGGGGACAAGGTTGCTTAATCACATTGGAAAGATAATTCTCATCAACTCCATTCTCTCTTCCTACCCCATTTATGCTTGCTTGATCTCTTTAGCTCTGGAAAAAAAAATAACGAAAGATGTTACTAGAGAAATCATTAGATTTTTATGGCAAGGAGGAAAAACAAGTAGTTCAAAAAAAAATCACTTGGTGGATTGGGAAGCAGTTTGTAGGCCACAAATTTGTGGAGGTGCTGGAGTAAGAGGTCCAAATAAAATGAATTTAACACATGGAGCCAAAATACTTTGGAGAATTATATCTGGAAAAAAAGCGTGGTGGAAGGAGATTCTTCAAAAAAAATAGCTGAATGGTATCAAAAAAAGATGTGTTGATAAGATTGACCAGGACATAAAATGAACTCCAATATGGAATTTATGTAAGAGGGCAGCGCTTATCTTACATGATCATCTCTACTAGATACCAGAAAGCAGAAAGAAGATAAAAGTTTGGAAATACAACCTAGGACCCACTTCCCCTGCCAATTTCTTGTAGGCGTTGTCAGAACTTAAGAAACAAATGGATCATTTAAATATCTATACCTTACACGACCTCTCAGTCTAGACTAATCGTGGAAGATGGGCCGATTGGATCGATCTAGAGATTCTGGATCACCTTCTGTTAGACTAAAACACTCTTCTTTCTATGCTTCATGAGTCAACCCTAGTTCATCGCAACTTGACTAATAGAAGAGGCTGGGGAAAATCAGGCTCCTACTTGGTGAAAGAGGGATATCGAGCAATGGACGACCTCCATAACAACAGCATCATTGACAAGAAATGGAATAAACTTTGGTGTAAGGACAAAATGCCAAAAATTAACGCATTCTTTTGGACTCTTGCTCATCACAAAATGTTAACAGCGGAGAACCTGAGGAAAATAGGTATCAAAGGTCCCTTGAGATGTATTCTTTGCAAAGAATTGGAGGAATCTCTCAAGAGGTATGGCATCAAGCTTATAAATATTTGCATTTTGAATTGACTCTACCAACAAATTGGAATGATCACTTTGCTTACTGGAAAGACTACTGCCATGGATCCCTTTCTAACAAACCTTATTTTGTAAGGGCATGGGAATCTCTCCCAAAATACATCTGCTGGAAGATATGGACAACAAGAAATAAAGAGATATTGGATGGAAAAAATAGTTAGGGCAAAGTTTTAGTCTCTGCAAAGGCACTTTGGGTAGAGGCTTTATCCACGAGGGGAATGCTCAACATCAACAAGGAACCCTTAACAGCAGAGCAAAGAGTTTGGGATTCTGATTTTTTGGTCCCCCGTCCTCTCTCCCCTGGATCCAGCCCACAAAAAGACCACTATCACAGAATTGGAAACTAAGAATGAGCTCTGAAGATTTCAAAATATGGTGGAAGAAACTTGGTTACAGTTCTCTATTCTTTGATGGAGCCTCGAAAGGAAACCTTGGGATGGCAGGTGCGAGGGGGTGGGAGGGGCGGGGGTCTTCTTTGACTCTAAGGGAAACAAGTTGAAAGAGTATGCTTGGGGAATTGGCAGGAAGACAAATAATGGTGTAGAATGGCTAGCATTAATCAAAGGTCTAAAGCTAGCAAGGAATGTCGGCATTGAGGAATTGGTAGTCTTTGGGGATTCAGTTATGGTTGTAAGGGAAGCGAGGAAACTGACGAAGAATAGTAAGAACCCAACTACCAAGATACATCATCTCCTAAAATGCATTGTAAATGAATACAAAGCTATCAACTTCCTACATGTGCTGAGAGCAAATAACAAGCAAGCAGACACAATGGCTAATAAGGGAATTGCTCTCGACTGTGGCTTCTTAGCTTATGATCAAAAGGTCTACAAGACAAATTGGATACCATAACAGTGTACTTCTTCATTTTCTTCCTGCAATGTTTTGTTTTTGTATTTTCTTTCTTGGGCAGATTGTAAGGAGATACAGTATCCATAGAATAGGAAAATATCATGATAAATATATACTGGTAAAGGACGAACAAGGAATCATGGAAGTGGTCCTCCTTTGGGAGCAATCTGTGTTCAGAACTCTATAATATCTGATTTTTCATTTTATATACAAGCTCCTTAATCGTTTCTGTTATATATATATATATATATATATATATATATATATATATATATATCAAAGCAAAATGAAGGTTATTTTACATATTTGTTAAAGCAAAATTTCTTGTTTTAGGATAATTTTATTTTAGTCTCCTTATATTGATGGAAATATAATAGACTAGTATTTAGAAATTCTACTCAAACTCGGATTTGATGGCTTAGAAATGTTATCTTATGTTAGGAGTAAGGGTTGTGTGGACTTATGAAGACACCCTTACACAACCCAAGTTGGATGGTAGACTGGCAATGGACATTTTGATGACCCCATCTAATGAGGGCCTCGCCATCAATCATATAACCCTTGTGCATCTTAGGTTTTATCTATGATATCATTAGAATTCATACCCGTGTTATATTTGTTGTTCAACTTTCTGTTATATCTGTCAATATTTCCTTCATTTAATTTCTTCACACCTACCTCTTTTTTCCTCCATTTAATATCTTCACACCTAAATATTTAGTATTGTACATTTTTTTCTTGTACTTCATTTATTTTGTTTTTATTTACCATTTGTTTCACTTATTTGCAAGGTTATTTATCATTGATTTTATTTACCATTATGCAAATAACCTTACCATATTGTTTCATTTGTTGCAAGGTTATTACTCATCAATGCCTTTGACATATAAAATTGCCAACTAAATTAGCAATGGTGGAACCAGTAAAATGACATATAGTTTGCACTTGACACCTTGTGGTTAACCTCCATCTACATAGAAGACAATTCCAAATCCATGTTATTCATCCTTGAAGGGGTAATCTTTCTAGGCCAGAGTTGAAAGAAGAACTTGCAAGGAAATTTGTTGTTTCGAATATACAAACTATCTTCATTTCAGGTTTCCAAACAAAAGGCCCATTCTCCAAAGGCTTTGGTATAATATATGACAACGTAGAATATGCACTGAAAAATGAACCAACCCACCGCTTATTTTAAAATGGCCTTAAATCTCATGTTAACAAGACTACCAAAGAGGGTAAAAATAGAGCAAAAAAAATATGTGGCATTAAAACCATAAAATAAATAAATAGAAGCTCTAAATAAAGACATTGTTGAGTTAAATGATTGTTTTGCAACATGCTTCAAGCATATAGATTTTTCTACAATTTTAACTCAAACATATCATGTTAGTTATTTAGCTTGTACACAACTTCACATTTCTACTTGTAATCAAATATATACATCTTTTATATATATTATTTGAAGAATTGTATATTTTATGTTTAAAAAAAAAACAATTTCAATGTTTTATCCACCTTTCTACTTGTATTTGTAGTTAACACTTTTCTTTTTAAAAATACTTTATTACACTTTGTAATTCAAATCCATACTAAACCAAGAATGTGGTATTTACATTAAAATGCAAACCTATTCAATCATTCAACTTTCATTAAGTTCATATTTTAATATTTATTAAATAAATGAACATGTTGTATAAATTGAAATTTTGTAGTTCTCTTTCATAATCATCATTGCATATTTTTACAATGGTATTGTTCCTAACATGTTATACATTTGTTAAACATATTATGGCCATATCTGTTTTAGGTAGTAAAATATATTTGTTTTTTTTTCACCTTTCCTTTTCTACTTGGTCAATCCTTAATTTTTTCTCAAATATAAAACTATTATTGTTCCAATATATATATATAATCCTTGGAAGGTCCTGGATGGTGCGCTTTGTGCAAAAATAATGAAGAATTTTTTTCTCAACTGCTCTTTCTCGACACAGGTCTGGTCACATTCTCAAACCATTTTAAATCTCATATTTGACTGAATTGGACAATCCCTTGAAGATCCATGGAAAGCTTGGTCCTCCTCTCCACACCTTGCACACATTAAAGCACTTCCCCTCCTTCATATATGGGGAATATAGCTAGCTCAAAATGATGCCATCTTTCAGGAAAAAACCTACTCTCCCTAGGCCATTGCCAAACATGGTCTTGACATTCTATCTTTCTTTCCTCAAACCAAAGATGCGTCGAAAATTTGGATCATCACTGAATAACAGATTGACTCATCTATGCCATGGGCCTTTTTTGACGGGGTCTCTCAAGACCGCATATGTGGGGGTGGAGCAACTCTTTTTCTAAACCAAAACCACCACTTCCATATTCAAATGGGCCTAGGGGCCGAAACAAACAATTTTGTTGAGCTCGTGGCTCTAAAACTCACTCTCTATTTTTCCTTGGATAAAAACTGTAAAAGAATCCAGATCTGCAGGGATTCTCTAATTGTTACTAATTGGGTGAACAAAGTCCAAAAGTGCAGAAACATTTTCCTTATTTCACTCTTTGAAGAAGTTCTCAGAATCATGACAAACTTTGACTTCATCAGTTGTCTACATGTGTACAGGGAGAGAAATTTTGATGCTGACCATTTATCCAAAAAAGGCTTGATGATGGAGTATGGCACCTGGAAACTTGTGGAATCCAAGGATGCAGAAGTTTTTGAGTTCTACCACATACCGTTCATTGATTTGCAACAAGCAATCACCACTACATGAACAAATAGATTTTTTTTATTGCAGCTGTGGATTTTTTGTCAAAATGACAGTTTCTTCTCCAACGCCCTTTAGATTCCTATGAAGACCTATAGGCAGATTTTTAGGAGTTTTCAGGACAACAGTTTTCTGTTAAAAATACAGGGGATGACTTCTTTTTGTAGACCTCTTTGACTCTACAGAGGTGTTTTTATTTATGGAACTTATGTAAAGGTGGTGCAAATAGCCATACCTTGACAACATTATGCAGGCACACACAATATGTACTCAGACACTTTTTTGATAAATAAAATACAAGATTTTTTTCTTCGGGAAAAAAATAATATATATATATATATATATATATATATATATATATATATATTTGTTTCTTTCACCTTTCCTTTTCTATTAGGTCAATCCTTAATTTTTTGTTAAATATAGAAACTACTATTGTTCCAATAGTTATATATATATATAATTTTTAAATTACATTCATTTTTTGTCTAATATTTTGATGCAAACATGTTTTTCTTATTCAGTTCTTCTCAACTTTATACAAACTATTCTTGTTCAAATAGTTATACACATACTTCAAAAAAAAATGTACAATGTTGTATAAACTGAAATTTTATAGTTCTCTTTCTCTCTCTTTACATGTACATTATCATCATTGCATATTTTTACAATGGTATTATTCATAACATGCAATACATTTGTTAAAAAAAATTGTTTCGATGAAGAAGAAATGAACTTTGCTAGGGTTTCTCCCTAGCTCGTTGCTGAGACACTAGTTCGACCTTTGGCAACACCCCCCTTTGCATTAGCTGGACCTTGCAATCTCTTTACCTAACAGATCACATGGTTGCTTCTTAGGGAGGGGAAGAAGGCCCCTCCCACACAAATGCAAACTCCACAATTGAAAAGAACGTGCTTACTAGCACACCGGCTACAACGCTGCCGTTACGTTGCACTTGTACCCAGCACACCTTCAGGTGTACCCCAGGGAGAGAGGGCTAATTATTCGACCAGGAGGGGTGTTATTGAGCGATGGCAGTCATGGTTGGATCCTTTGGTCCTCCTTTAAGGGTAATATGGCTTAATGGCATTGTCGACTTCCCGTTAAAGAGGTTTTAGCCTCAGGGTTGGTGTTCGAGGCCCCTAATGGTTGACCATTGGGTCTCATGGCTCCATTTCCTTCTTGCACGCTCTGGTGGCCTCCGCTTCAGATATAAGACACTAGTCTTCAGTTATGGCCACTTCATGCACCCTCCCGGCCCTGCAATCAATGGGTCCTTGCTTTCCCTGGCCTTCCTTCCTCAAAGGAAGGCATCCTCCATGCCAGGTCGTTTCCATGCTTTGAGGAGGGCGTTGAGGGATTTTACAGTCTTCTAGGGGTTAGATGGGGCATAACGCCCTCCCTCCAGCCCGCTCTGCCTTTTCGTTCAGAGCGATTTGCTCATTTGAGCATGTTTTTGGCACTTGGGGATGCAAATACCTCCAAGTAGCCTACCATAGTTTATATTTTATTATTATTTTCTTTTAATTTTAAGTTGACATTAAATAATTATAAATTTACTTGTTTTAAGGCATCTAAGCTTGGATAAGTGAGTGTAAGATCATATAAATAGATCTCCTCACTTTCACTTTAAATCAGAACTTACGGGATAAATCACTACGCACTTGTTTTACCCTACTTAGGGTTTTCTCCGGATGGATGTGCTCCTAGTGAGGAAGTTTTCTGGTTAATGCAAGTTGTTTTTTTGTAATTATTTGGTGAATTCTCTAATTTTGGTGATGCTTCGATTTGTTGAATGAACAAAAGCACAAGGAGGTCAGGCTTCTTACCTTTTGTTCGATGTTGGTGATGTGCATGTGGTGGTAGCGTTGGAGTTGCAATCCGCCCTAGGATAAGCCTTTACCTTCCTCTTGTCACCTTAGCGAGGACACGTCTCCTTGTGAGAGTGCCTTGAGGTTCACCTTAATTTTCTTAGGCTAGTTGTTTAACCTAGGATCCATCTTCACTAGGTTAGTGCTCCTCCTTAGAAACCCTAGAAAAGCTTGGGCTAGGGTCTACCAAAATGTTCACGCTCTTCTCTAACAAAACCTAGTCTAAGAGTTAATCTAGTTCAGGTTTTAGGTTAGTTTTAGTTAGATTTAGGTTAGCTTTCCTTTCCTCCTCGGAGACCATCCCCCTCCATCGTTGATCGTCGTGACTGCTCCCTAAACTCCTTACCTTACCCTCGCGAGTTCTCCCATAGCTTCCTCCTTCGCAGGCCTGCGCCTTTTTCTCATTTGCTGCGACCAACAACCTCTAGCCACGCGCTACTCGACAATCAGTAGCTACCTTTCTCTCCATCGGCCGGCCTTCAGCCAGCTTCCTCCCCCTAGCCTGCTCCATCGTTGCGCTAGTTCTCCACCCAGTCGCGTGTTCTGCCGCACCTCTGCCGGTTGCTCCGACTACCCTCTCACCTGCGCAGCCACTCTCCCCTGTCACTGCCTTTCCTCCTCACGGGCTGCTTCCCCACAGCCTGTAGTCTCTCTCTCCACGCTGCGTCCATATCTTGCGAGCATTCCCACCCGTAACCCTACACCTTCGCACGAACACTGCAACAGCTTCCATATATTCACTGGCCTCTCCATTTTACTTACACGCAGATACGTAATAGATTGGTTATTATAAGCTTAAACAATGATCATGATACATATATGCTAAATAAAGCTCTTACTTTATTGATACACGTGAATGCAAACCACTATCATGTACGTTATTTTGCTGGTTGCAGGGCAATGTATTATGAATATTTATATTCCATTGCATTAAGGTAATTCATATTTAGTTGGCTTTATTAGCATTTCCATAATTACTTATATTTTGTTATTAGTGGATTTAGTTTTGGTTACAATATTTTAATTTGTTTTTACTTGAACATACATTAACTTGTTATTTAATTACTTAATTATTATTTGGTTAGTTTCAGAGTTTATTTGAGTTAGTTGTTATTTAGATATTGTTTTGTTATTTGTATATTTGGATATTATTGTGAGTTAATTATTTGTTGCCTACAACTACATAATTGCATGGTCATAGTTAGCTTAACAGTACTTAATTATCCCAGAGGCATATTATTCACTCTCGAATTAGACTCCATTAGGCACTGATCAATAACATACTCGAGAGAGATATCTTTGGTGTTTAGTGTTTTTTGCAGGGTCGATATAGGGCTCCCCCCTAGGAGGCTTTGGCTTCCAAAACGGTTAAGGGCATGTGACTAAGGTGACAATGGTCACTTGTCCTGCATATGCTTGCCAACGACAATCACTTGCCATTTCAATCGACAACACTTGCATATTGGTACGAAAGAAATATCCATTTCAGATATCATAGCGCTCAACTACACTCAAAAATCCCCAAATGCCCTGGCAAATGAATCCCAAAGTACAAGCACCTGCATCGCCAAGACCAAAGAGCGACCCAACATAATGCAAGAGCTCAACATATGAAAGATCATGCACTAACCGACAAGTTCATTTGCATTTGGCCCTCGGAGTAAGCCCTATGAGGTTGGATAGAAGCAAAATGGAAACCCAATGCACTCTATGACCTTCAGCTTGGATCCAAAGGATTTTTTTAATACCGTCTTCTATAGAATCGAAGACAAAACTAAGGTTGAAGATGGAGGCCCCTACTTCTTTAACTCCACAAGCTTGTATCTTTGTAATTGGGAAAAAATATTTAATCCAGACAAGGAAGATTTCGCCTGGGCTCCTGTATGGATCCGCATGTATACTCTGTCTCAAGAGTACTGGGACAAGGATACACTCATGGACATGGGAAATGCACTAGGAAGTTATGTCAGAGTGGCAGAGAAAACAAAACACATCAAGTACACATCATACACAAGAATGTGCGTATATATGCACATAGCAAAATTGCTTCCATACTCTATCAACCTGACGCACGAGGACTCTGAATGGATCCATCCTCTAGACTATGAGCATGTTCCTTTAAAATGATGTAAATGTCATGAACATGGCCATTTGTACAGAAACTTCCCATTAAACAAGTTTAATCTCAATGGCACGACAACATAGGAGAAAGATGAGGAAGGTTTTCAGAAATATGGAAAAAAATATGACATAATCACAAGCCTCCTTCTATGGAAAAAAAGGCAAAATACCCTACTACGAGTAACATATTTGCAGCTCTGGACGAGCAACTCAAGATCCCGAATGCTGCGAGGAAGGAAGGGGGGCGTGATCATGCGCATGCAAGTCCAAAGAAACAACCTAAAAAGGGAACAAAACACGTAACCAATGAATTTGTGGCTCCACTATCGGATCCACCAGCTGATGTAGAAAACCTAGTTCACAAAGGTTCAGATCCTTTCAAGTAGACTGCCGACACGGTCCTTGAGGTACTCATGGATGAAGAAATGGTTGAGTTAGCGCTGCCAAACTTAATAGAAAACATATATGATTGTTAATTTACACTTGCTCAAATACATACATGATATTCAAACTACGATTTATTCTTCGCTTAAACATATATATGATTGTTAATAGAATCTTAATAGAAAACATATATGATTGTTAAATTACACTTGCTCAAATACATACATGATATTCAAACTAAGATTTATTCTTCGCTTAAACATATATATGATTGTTAATAGAATCTTAATAAAAAACATATATGATTGTTAAATTACACTTGCTCAAATACATACATGATATTCAAACTACTATTTATTCTTCACTTAAGTGATTTTGCCACTTACTATTTCACTCAAATTCTAATTTGTTATCTTTTTTTTTCCAAAGAAAAAATTCGTAAATCTTTATTTGCATTCTGCAGATGGCCTCATAGACCATTATTACAAAAAGCTCCAACCTTATAAACAGGTAATTACATACAAGAAACTACTCCAAAAATAGAGCTCAAAAATATGAACAATATAGTTCATAGGCATAAAAGCCATAGTCAAAAAAAACATATACATCCTGATAGATATATTCATTCTATCCATCATCAAAAACTGCTCAAATTAGTTCTACTATCAGAAAAGATTATCAATCCCAAAAAGTAGAGACCTTCAATATAATTAATACAAGCCCAGATATGATGTTCAAAGGCCTAATCATATAAAAAATAACACTGTTTTGCAAAATAGAAAGCTTGAATCCAGTGCAAACTTAGTGCAGCAGATAGTACTCATCAACCAGCTCATAGTCCAAAAACAGGAAGGATAACTCCAAAGAAGCATTTAAACTAAAACAGATCACGCCCCATGACCCCAAGATCCATATAAAAGTTGAATGATCAGAAAGGTTTCCACAACTTCATTGGCTCGATGTTCCATAATATGCCAGGTTCCTTCCAAAATCCCGCCTCCAGCTTTTGCCAATGCATCTGCAAACGAATTTCAGATGCCCAATTTATGACTAACTAGGAATCACTGAAAACCTGATTTTTTTCCAATGAATTCCTTCTAGCCAAGATGAGCAGTAGCTTAAGGGCACATAATTCTCCAGCTCCACAGATGTTTGGTTCCCCTGCCGCGGATTCGTAAAAAAAAACCCATGTGAAGGTTTTATCAATAACTTCCACTGAAATAGCTCTAATAGAAGCAGTTCATAACTTTTATGCATCAAAGCTTTCAACATACCCATACTAAAGCTAGAAACTTGTGCAGGTGTCAGAGATAGATCCTCAAAACAAACCAAGTTTCTGGCTCTCCAAATGAACCATAAGACTATGATAGGTAAAGGTAAAAATTCAACAACCTCCAAATTTAAACACCAATTTTTGAAGCAATCAGACACATATATTCCACTCCAAAGATTATTAAGTTTTAGATTATCTGCAATAAGTAACCAAACACTCTGAGTAAATGGACATTCCACTCCAATATGAAGATTGGATTCATCTTCCATTTTACACAAATAACACCTGCCCGGACCTGCTCTACCTTTCAAACATAGAACATCCCAAGTCAATGCTTTACCATAAAAGATGAACTAGCAAAAGATTTTTGCTTTTAGTGGACATTTCAATTTCCATAATACTTTCCACCACCAATTATGTTCCACATCCTTGTGAATGAGATAAGCATAACCTTCCTTAGGTGTATACCTACCCGTTTTGGATAAATTCCAAACCAAAGCATCATCCTTGTTTGAAAGCGTGGCATGGCTTGATTTAAGAATGGCTAAGTAACCATTCCACGCATCAACCTCAAGAGGATCAGTAAATCCTATAAAGTCAACATCAAACCATTGCTGAGCCATCAATGCTGACAAACCATGAAGACCAATGTCAGATAAGAAATAAAAGCCTGCCAAATGTAAATTTTCAATCGTGGAGGAAGGCAAAATATGTCTCCATTTGCATCCTATCCAAGGATCTATTCTAATACGAACATCATTTCCATTTCCAATATTCCATACCAAGAAATTACCAACAATATCAAAAGCCCAAAGAACAGCTTTCCAACATATTGAGATACATTTTTTATTTTTAATGGGAGCTCTAATCCATTCCAAAACATTTAAAGGATGTATATACTTCTGCACTACTATGTTGACCCAAAGACCCGTTCCATGAATTATATTCCAAACATGTTTTGCTGCAAGGGCTTTTGCAAAAACAACATGAACTTTCAATCCCCAACCACCCAAAGATTTTGGATTTTCCAAATTCTTCCAGGATGTCCAGGGTAGACCAAAGGATTTCTGATTTCTAGACCAAAGGAATTTAAAACACAACCTTCTGATCTTCTCTATAATCCCCATTGGTAACCAAAAGTGCATCCAAAAGACCGGAATGGCTTCTAAAACAGCTTTAATCAATATCAACTTACCACCCTTAGATAACCATCGGAAGCTCCAATTATTAATTCTCTTTTCCACCTTAATAATCAGCTAGTCCCAATCCTTAATGAGATATCTGCAAGGTTTGAGATAAAAACCAAGGTATTTCATCCCATCTTCAATTATGTTAACAAGAAATGAAAATATATTCTGTAAAGTAATAACCTCTGATTCTTCCATACAAGAAAAATATAAAGAAGATTTATCATTGTTAATCTTCATCCCATATGCCTTGCAAAAGGTCATTAAAATCTCATATAAAGTAGAAAGAGATTGTTCAGATCCATCATTAACCATTACAACATCATCCACAAGCAGTACATGAGTTAACTCAATATTATTACCAAAAGATAACCCATGATAACTCCCACAGTCTTTGGCTGAAAGAAGAGCTCTTCCTAAACCATCAACCACAACAAGAAATAATAAAGGTGCCAAAGGGCATCCTTGTCTAAGCCCCCTGCCAAATTTAAAGAAAGCTGTAGCAACTCCATTAATGAGCACATAAAAGGATACAAAAGACAAGCTACTCATGATCCAAGTAATGAAATTCCCAGCAAAGCCCATTTTGGACAAAATAACCCGAAGATAGGTCCAACTTACCAGATCATAGGCTTTAGATAAATCAATTTTTAACATTACAACCTTGATACTTTTGTTGTGCACAGTATGCATACCTTCCTAAATAACACCAACTGCATCATGTATCTGTCTGCCAGGCAGAAAGCCAAACTGTTCCCCAGAAATACATCTACCCAACACAGATTTGATCCGAATGGATATAATCTTACCAATAATTTTGTAAACAAAATTACACAAAGAGATGGGCCTAAAATCCTCAAATGATAAAGGTTGATCAATCTTCGGGATGAGAGCAAGAAAGGTTGAATTAAAAACCGCAGGGATTTTTCCACTAACCCGTGAAAGCTCAATTACTCTCAAAAGATCCTCACCCAGAACATCAA
This sequence comes from Pseudotsuga menziesii, assembly GCA_001517045.1. Taxonomy (NCBI): domain Eukaryota; kingdom Viridiplantae; phylum Streptophyta; class Pinopsida; order Pinales; family Pinaceae; genus Pseudotsuga; species Pseudotsuga menziesii. Next base: position 1,142,513 of record LPNX010631732.1, read on the forward strand.
AAAGGCACCTGTAAACCTCCATAGGGATCCCATCAGGTCCCGGGCTCTTATCATTTTGATTAATGGTGAGGATATGCTGGATCTCTTGCAAAGTAACCGGTTTCATAAGATCAAGATTATCCTCCATAGACATGGAAGTAGGAAAATAATCAGCACTAAGGACAATTTTAGGCAAATGAAGGTCATCTTCTTCCTGAAACAAAGACTGAAAATGCTAGATCCCAGCCTCTGCAGTTGCCTCAGACCCTTCAACTAGATTACCCGAGTCATCCTTAATTTTCCAAATGGAGTTAATATTTTTCCTATGAGTAGCATATTTATGGAAAAAAGGGGTATTATCATCTCCATGTAATAGCCATAAAACCCTACTCTTTTGTCTTGCCTCTTTTTCCCTATCACATAAAATAGATCTCTTGTGAGCTTCAAGCTCAATCATAGACACCTTATCCCTCTCCAAATTAAAACCAATACCCTGTCTATCTATATGAACCTTCATTTCCCTTTCAATATCAACCAGATCCATAATATCAAGGGCTTTTTTCTTCACTGACCAATTAATGGAAACATTTTTTAATGTTTTAAGGTTTGCATCAAACTGGGAGGTAGGGGATACCTCAGACAATGTATCAAAGACCATCCAGGAAGCTTTTAAAGAATCAACCAACTCAGAATGTTCTAACCAGCAGGCATTGAACTTAAAGAGACAATGTGCCTTAGTAGAACTAAGAAGGATATGTAAGAAAACAGGTTGATGGTCTGAATCTCTGCTGCACCCAATCCACTGTCTAAGAAGAAAAGCACTATCCAGTAAATCAGTCGATAAGAGTATTCTATCTAATATTTTGCATATACTCTCTGAACCTATTCGACAGTTTGACCAAGTAGGTCTAAAATCCAGAGGAGTTATATCAATGAGACCAAGACCCTCCAAAAGATGAGTAAAGAAATCCGAAAGAACATCAACTCTTGCTTTAGCCCCCTAGATTTCGGAATGGCCCAAAGAGAAGTTCAGGTCCCCTCCTACTACCAAATTAGGAAAACTGAAGTAATTCAAACCCACAAGGTAATTCCAGCAAACTTCCCTCTCAGTATAAGGCCCATAAAGATTTATGAAGCATAAATATAATTGCAACTCAAAAGAATGCAATGCAGCACAACGACCCGAATGCAAAGACCAAGCATTAAGAAGAAGAAATTTACGTGATCTCCACCCCAAAAGAAGTCCCCTCGATCTACCTTTAGCATCGATCGAAATAAATTGCCAATCTTTTAACAATGATTCCATTTCCTTCACCAAAACATAGCCATCATACATTGTTTCTTGCAGAAAAATAACATCCAAGGATTGTTCATCAATCAACCTCTTCACAGCTAGTTTTTTGGGAATACTAGCCAAACCCCTACAGTTAAGGGTCATAAGGATCATGAGGGAAACACTGTAGAGGTAGACAATTCTCTAAGTGCCTCAGTTCCATCATTCACTACAGAGAATGCATTCCCCAAACCTCCAGATAAAGTCTTAACAGATAAATGAATCCCATCAGGAACCCTATCAGAACCAAACCCGCCATCGAAAGTTTTCGAACAAGAGCGCAGGAAATATCCCTTATTTACAACAGGAATGGCTTTGGGAGGAGATATAAACCCCAAATCCCTTAGAGCTACAGACTGGACCAAAAGATCAGGTGTAGCAGAACTCTTATCCATCTGAAAAGGTCCCAGGCTCACAGACTCAGATAAAGAAACGATGCTCAAGGGTTTAAGAGGCACTCCTAATAAAGATTCTTCAACAGTCTTAGGGGTAGGTATCAATTCCTCCAACTTATCAACAATAACCAAACCCTCCTTATCAGCCACAATTAACCCATCAGACTTAACCCGCCAAATCTTATGAATAGAACCAGTTTTCTTATTAAAAGGAAGGGTGCATTCATGCATTAAATGGCCAATCACATGAAACCTATAACATCTAAAAGGAACACCGAGGTAATCCAATGGCTGGCTGAATTCAGTATTGCTGTTTTTAATAATAATATCAGTAGGCAAACCTTTCCTAAAATCAATCAGCGCTAAAACCCTCCCCAAGCAACAAACCCCCGACTTCAAAAAAGAGAAATATGTTTCCAAATGAGAGCCTGAAGTTTTACCCACCAGCTTGAAAAAATCAGCGGACCAGTATTCAAATGGCAAATTGGGTAATTTAACCTAGATCGAAATCTAATCATACCTTTCAATGCGGGGGTCGAATAATGGCATCCATTGTTTGATTAGAAGTCCAGCATTATCCCACTTACAAATGCTAGCTAGGACTTGATCTGCATCCTCCATAGCATAGAATTTAAATGTTATCCATCTATGCGGGAGAAGGAAAATCGCAGGAGGCCGAGAGATAACATTTTTCCAGACCAAGGCTGCCCATTCATTCAAGCTAATAGAGTTATATTTGCAACTACCAAATCGACCAACCAACGTCGTGGCGTTCGTAAGGACAATTTCATTCAATCCCACATCTTCTCCCACAGTCAACAGTACCGACTTCACAGTTTTCTTGATAGTCTTATGTGAACGCTTAATCTTCTCCCCAGTCTCCTACTGACAAGAAACAGGTAATGAAGCAGAAAGATGATCAATCGACGAGCCCACAAAAGCATCAGAACCAGCATCAACATACCGGGAAAAATTCCCCGAACCCACAGGCTCCTCTGAGAGATCCCTGAGAACCGCATTTCCCAAAACACCAAATTCATCACCCAAACCCGCAACCGCCAAAGAAGTCTCCTGCAAATATTTAGAGGATGGAATCCCCACACCGAAATCTACAAGACCCTTATTGTTTAAAACAGGAACCCTAGCTCCGATAGACACATCATTCGCCTTCACTCCATCTGACGGCCTAATTAAATCCTTATGAAGAGCATTTCTATCATCCTGCCCTCGAATGCCCGAAAGAACCGGACAATCTCCAAGGTTGCAAGAAATACCAGAGCAATGACAATGAACCCCCATTTCCATCCATTGCCCCGACACAGAACAATCAAATGTATCATGGCCCGAACCCATCAAACACCTACCAGATGCCAAAGGAGGATGAATGAAATCCATAGTATTAGAAAAATTGCCACCGTCGGCCACATCTCCATTATAAACCAACCTTCGATCTGATACCACATCCTTCAAGGCCTGCGACGCAGGAAAACAGACACTGATGCAGCCACTTACACTCTAATGGAACCACTTCCACTCTGATGGAACCACTTGCAGCCGCAGCACACCTGAAACACTGAAGAAAACGTTACAGGAAATAAACAGACATAAGGAACTGAAAACAGGAGCCACTAGGAATAGGCATCTCTTCCTTTTATTAAGAATCAACTGAGTATGAAAAACCCAGAGCTACCCATTACAGACGCCATCCCCAACCCAGGATGCACAGGCCCTTTTATTTAAATATAGATGTTCGCTCAAACGGAGCTCTCAAACCTACAAAAACAGAGAAAAACTCAAAACCAAAAAAATCCAGCCGCTTCTCTACAGTAGAAACCCCTTTTTATTCCAGCATATGCTCGCCACGCGTCATTCCCAGAGCCCTGGCAGCATGCAGATCGGATCCCTCAGATTACGGATCCCCGCGCCAATTTGTCATGCTCCGCATCGGACACCATTATCGTTCGAACGCACCAGAGGGATACCCATGTCCTCCCGCTCTAACAAATAGCCAGAATGACCACGAAGAGCTGTCGAAATCTTTTGTTCAACACCCATGCAATCAGTATGGACATGCTTAACCCCCGGCGGCATACGAGCGAGTTGTTTCAAGGTTCAAAGCGACATCACGTGGCGTGAATCAACCGAGCATGATCTATACGTGTCCCACTCTATTCAAAGAATGAGCAATCCTGAAAAAAGTTCACTAGGGGATCAATAAAGAAGACCTGCCTAATCACCGAAAAGGCGTACTTCTTCCACAGTACAGTACTAAATCCAACTGCTAATCAAAATATTAACACGGATAATCCATCAAACAGTAAGGTTTAAAACCCAAAGATGGTTTAATCAAGATTATGATCAAATTAAATCCGTCCACATTAATACAGAAAGTGACAAGGTAAAGATCTCGCCACCCAAGAAACCGATTAAACCCCCAGCTAATAACTCCTACAATAAAGAGAAAGATCTCGAAATCCCAGGGAAACCTCCACTCAGGTTAACAACCTAAGTTACCCAAACCATCGATTGCATCGAACCCAAAAAACCAGGTTCAAACCGGAGAAAGCTGCGTTACAGCAAATTCCTTTCCCCTAATTTGTTATCACACAATGAGCGTGTGTCCTTAAGATAAGGAGATAATGCTATATCAATTAACAATGCATCTGTTACAAACTATGGTTTATTTTTCTCTTAACTAAGTTTGAGGGAGTATTTTCCCTTATTTTAAGGAGGGTATCGTAAACCCTAGATTCCTTAAATTCTTCACGCAAAAGGACAAGTCAACAATAAAACTTGGTTGGGTTTGAAGGATAACCCCCTATCCTTCAACCACTGGAACTAAACCCAATTTACATACATACATTTGCTTAATAATTATGTTATCTTACTTAATAATTATGTTATCCATACATATACATATGCTTGAATATTAATTATGTTATCCATTCAATGTTTATCCATATATATAAGAGGTGATTTTTAATTTTAGTGTAAACTAATATTATATATTTTTATTTAAAATTGTAACCTCTCAATTCCACATTAAATATGGAAATATTACATATAGAAGAAGTTTCTCAACCCATCACAAAAGAAACCTGCTTTGAAGTCAAATATCTTCTCAACCCATCAATAAAATAAACCTGCTTTGAATTGAAATTTCTAGCGTTTCAGTTGCTCAGTTCCCCGTTCATTGGAAGTGTGCGTTCTTGAAAATCCTTCGGCTGCTTGGCAGATAAATCTTCCAATGAATCCATTATCAATTGTTTCTCCCATTAGAGAAGCCGAGGCAAGTGATTAAAATGAACTGTAACCCACTCAAGAGGCAATGGAGACCAAACCTTTGCAGATTTTGATCGGATCCTTCTACTTCTGTTGAAAACCATAAACAGCAATGGCAACAATTCTGAAATCTTCAAGAATAATCCAGACGACGAAGGAGAAAACGATGCCCACATCTAGTAATACCACTAAAACACAATACAATGCCAATACTCTGTCTCTGCACCATGCGAGATCACTGTGCAAACAGGATCGCCTGGACGAGGCACTGCAAATCTTGAGTATTACAGACAGAACTCTAAATTTTCACACTTATTTGGAACTCTTGCGAGGGTGCATTAAGAAGGAAGCCTTAGAAGAGGGCAAACGAATCCATGCTCACATTTACTTGAGGGGATTTAGAAGAGATACTTTTTTAGACAACACCATCGCCAATATGTATGTAAAGTGCGCAAATCTGGTCGATGCTCGCAGAGTTTTTGATGAAATGAGTAAACGAGATGTTTGTTCATGGACTATCATGATTTCAGGTTATGCCAAACATGGAGCTCATCAAGAGGCCTTAGCATTCTTCCAAAGAATGAAACGAGACGGCCTGGAACCCAATCACTTTACATTTCCAAGCATTCTTATGGCATGTGCGAGCTTGGAGTCTCTGGAAGAGGGCGTAGCGATACATGCAGAGATAATAAGAGGCGGACTCGAGTCTAATGTATCTGTGGCGACTGCCCTTGTAGACTTGTATGCAAAATGTGGAAATATGGAGAAGGCACGCCAAGTGTTTGACAAAATGACTGAACGAAATGTCATATCCTGGACTGCATTGATAGGGGCTTATGCAAATCGTGGGAATGCCAAGGAGGCCATGGAACTGTTTCACCAGATGAGACGAGCAGGCGTCGAACCCAACCATTTCACGTTCTCTAGTGTTCTTCCCGCTTGCGCGAGCTTGGCTTCTCTGGATCAGGGCCTGGAGATCCATGAAGAGATAATGAGAGGTGGTTTCCAGTCTAATGTGTTTGTGATGACTGGACTTGTAGACATGTATGCACAGTTCGGAAAAATAGAGAAGGCACGCGAACTGTTCGACAAAATGAATCAACCAGACCCGGTTGCATGGAATGCAATGCTATGGGGTTATGCACAGAATGGGTTTGTTGATGAAGCCCTTAAACTTTTTAACAAGATGCCTCGCAAAGATGTCGCGTCATGGAATGCGATGATTGCGGGATTTACACAGAATGGGCGTGGCGACGAGGCTCTGAAGCTTTTTCAGCAAATGGAATTAGCAGGTGTGAGGTCGGATGCAAAAACCTTTGCTATTATTCTTCCGGCTTGTGCCAACTTGGCTGCTTTGGAACAAGGTGTGGAGATCCATGATAAAATAATTAGAAGCGGGTTTATTTCTAACTTGATTGTGGTGAATGCTCTCATAGATATGTATGCAAAATGCGGAAGCATAGAGAAGGCACGTGAACTGTTCGACGAAGTGCATGAACAAGATGTAGTTTCATGGAATACTATGCTTGGAGGATATGCCACACACGGCCATGCCAAAGAAGCGCTTGAGCTGTTTGAGAAAATGAAGCGTTCGGGCATGAAACCAAACCATGTCACCTTTGTCAATGTTTTGTCTGCATGCAGCCGTGCAGGTTTATTGGATGAGGGATACCAATATTTCAATAGCATTAGTAAAGATTATGATGTCACACCTGCAATGGAACACTACATTTGCATGGTTGACCTTCTTGGCCGTGCTGGGCGCCTAGATGAAGCACAAGATTTCATCAACAAAATGCCAATAAAACCTGGTGCTGTTTTGTGGAGTTGTTTGCTTAGTGCATGTAGACAACATAACAATGTAGAGCTAGCTGAATCTGCGGCAGAAAATATTTTTGAGTTGGAACCTGAAAACGCTGCACCTTATGTACTTCTCTCAAACATTTATGCTGCAGCTGGCAGGTGGGCTGACATTGAAAAGGTGCGGAAAATGATGAAAGAGAAAGGCATTAAAAAGACAGCTGGATGCAGTTGGATTGAGGTTGATAACCAGGTGCATGCCTTCCTTGTAGGAGACAAATCACATCCACAAACACAGAAAATCTATTCTGAGTTGGAGAGATTATCCCGAGAGATGAAGGTGGCAGGATATGTTCCTGATACAAGATTTGTGCTGAATGATGTGAATGATGAGGAGGAGAAGGAACAAATTCTCTGCCATCATAGTGAGAAGCTGGCAATTGTATTTGGGCTATTAAACACACCTCCTGGAACAACTGTTCGAGTTGTCAAGAACCTTAGAGTGTGTGGTGCCTGTCACTCTGCGACCAAGTTCATCTCCAAAATTGTTGCTCGAGAAATTGTTGTGAGGGATGCTAGTCGATACCATCATTTCAAGGATGGTAAGTGTTCATGTGGCGATTATTGGTGATGGTAATGCAAATTGAAGCAAGCTATAAGCAAGTTTTGCAATATAAAAATAGTCACAATGTCAACCTTTCAAGATCTGACTTACTGGATCCTGTTGGCCTGTTGGAATCCTCTGAGCTATGCTAATATGCCAGCATGTAACCATTGCAGGGATGTGTTCAAGCCTTCGCTTCACCAATTCCAAGCCAAAATATCTCCCACGTTTAACATGAGACTAAGTTTTATTTTCTGTTCATAATGGCAGGCATTTTTTTGAGTTCTATCCAGTCTATGTTTATGGTCTTCATGGGAAGAACCATCAAGACCGTAAACCATTGCAGGGATGTGTTCAAGCCTTAGCTTCACCAATTCAAAGCCAAAATATATCCCACGTTTAACATGAGGCTAAGTTTTATTTTCTGTTCATAATGACTGGCATTTTTTTGACTTCGATCCAGTCTATGTTTATGGTCTTGATGGAAAGAACCATTGTGTGGGGGAGAGGGTCAAAACTACACATTAGTTTTATTCATTGAGCATGCCATATTCATATCACGTTGATGGCATGCTAATGCATCAATCCAATATAGTTAGTTTCACAAAATGAAAGCAATTGTTTCTAAATGTAAGGTAATATGTTTCCCCTCAAATTTGTAACGGCTTCTTTCCTTTTGTATGATACTCGTACAAGAGCTGTCGATTAACCTTGTTGGACTGGATTTTGTGTCTTTTCCAGAGAAATATAGTCCTTCACTTGCCCATGTATTAGGTGTTCCAAGTGAGGCCACTGGTACCTTGCCACCACCCTGCAGATTTCCCCCCGATGGAGGATGTAAGTAACTGCCAGCTGAAATACTGGTGGTGTTCCAAGTGAGGCCACTGGTACCTTGCCACCGCCCTGCAGATTTCCCAGATGGAGAATGTAAGTAACTGCCAGCCGCAATACTGTACCGTCTGGTAACCCCAAGGGATTAAATGAGATTTGATCTTGAGACCTCCATGAACTTTCTCACAAGAGCGTCTACTAATCAAGTTTAACCCTTGGAGTTGGACTGGAATTTGTGTTGCATATTTCATCGTTTTCATATATCATATTGATTCCTAGTTTTGGAGGCATATGTCAACTTAGAGAAAGATTGAGGATTTAATGGAACCGTGACTTATCACCTATATTAATTCCAGTGGCTTCTGACGGATTCAGTTATGTTGCTATTTTGTTTCTCAAATATTTGCGAACTGATAAAATATTTTCATGATAGGAATTAATATTTGGTTCTAACACTTACTAGAATTGGCGTCTAGTTGGTCTATTCACATCAATGGTTGTATCTATATATGAACTTCACTCAGTGAAGGCGGTGGGAAGTGGCTCCAGGTGGATGGAGATCTGTATTGATGTTGTTTTGCCTTTGCTGTGGACAATCTGGTTTAGCAATGATATGTTTTATAGGAACTGATAAATATGTTTCTGTTTTTAATGTCGCTTTCTAGAGGAATGGCCTAGAAAACTCTCATTTTCACTGATGGACATATCCAAAATTTACAGGGTCATGCTACAGTAAGCTCCTTTTTGTACAATTTTGTATTATATTTCAATTACAATTTACAATTTTGTACATTGAGAAGTTTTAAATTCCCAAGAAAAAATTTAAGGGTTGCATTTGCTCCCTAACATGTATTGTTAATAGTTATTAGTTCATCATTTTTTTGTTTGTAGTAAAGATATAAACAATAAATCACGTTCAGAAATTAAATTATATAACGATATAATACTAAAGACTCTCTACTTGATGTGGCTTGTGTATTTGTTACACTAATTTTGCCTGTAATGAATGCTATACACTTTACCATAAGGAACTTTTATGTGATTGTTGCCCCATTTATAATTTTCTTCATACCTGAGTCGCAATCGTTCTATAAACTTATGGATTAAAACGTTCTTGACTAGATCAAGTGTTGCCATCCCCCCTTGGAATCTTGCTTGGATTTTGAAATGCAAATTCCCGCGTTATCATTTGTTTAGTTCATTCTATTATATCATTGAAACCCAAAAGAGATCCAACATCACAAAGTTTGAACCTAGCAAAAATATGGTCTTCAAGCCAAACCAGAACACAAATGTGGTCTTTTTACTTTTCAAGCAGTGGATTTTCATTACAATATACAAGAAAATATACTATTAAAAACAACCAACAACCTTGGCAAGAATCAAGGACACTGTTCTTTGATTATCTCTGTAGCATTGGCCAAGGCTGACTTGCTAGATTCCTGATCAGGTTTATTGCTTCTACCTGGGCGCCATCATACACTTTCTTGAATTTTAGTAAACAAAGGCTTCACCACAATGCCGTGGATATATCAATGATTTGAACTCTAGTAGTTCTAGGCCATTTTATCATCCTTAGAGGATTTCCTCATCCATCTCTATTCATTCACAGTGACAATTGACCAAGTTTTTTATTGAGCCCATACAATGGCAGGTAGCAGCCTCAAAGCAACCAAGAGCAAGATTCATTTACTGATGCTTTCTCCAGGCTTAAGACATTTAGGATCTATAAAATGGTTCTTAAGCATGGTAACTTGGGCCTCTAAACTGAAGTCTCAACACGGTAATCCAGGTTTTTAATATTGAAGTCTCAACATAGGAATGGAGCCATTCTCCTTACCTTTATTATTGATATTTAGGGGTTAAAATTAGGTTTTAATAGAAAATTTTCTCCTTTAATATAATGAAATTTATTCATTTCAACCAATAGCATTTGAGATGATGATGTAAACCTATGGGGAACAAAGCAAAATAAAAACTACACTTTGATAACTCATATTCAATATTAAAAGCCAAATAGTTAAACTTTTCTTAAATCTGAGCCAAGTTCTTGATGCACCTAATTTTAAAAAAAAATACCTCAAAGAAAATCAAAGATTTTGTATCAAGCTGTTATCAAATACTTAAAAAAATGTTTTTTTATCTGAATGTGTCAATCTTGCGTTGAGCCTTGAGACAGTAAACATTAATTATTGTCAATATATGCTACTATTCTTTTTAGTCCTTGCTTGTAGCGTGGTACGTCTATACTTTGGTTATATAGTTTACACACGAAAATATGTGAAGTATAGAGCATGTTTATGGAATCTCATTCTGTTGACTTTTTAAACTTTAAGTGCAATATTGGGCATTTGGGGTTATTCATACTTCATTTGAGGCAATGGTTACATCAACTCTCACAGGATGGATATGTAGAGTTATATTGTATTTGTTCAATGGTTGCAATCTCTCTGCCCTAGAACATGCTTTCATTGTTATCAAAGCTATGATCATGGGGTTAATGCAAGGTTAGGGTTGGAGTATAAAGGAAGGAATATGTGATAAGAATAATGTCAAGGTTGTTTTGACTGGGGACTTCAGCCACATCTATACTAACAAACTCTCATTTATGCATTTGGCCCTTGTATTATCATCCATCACGAAGTATATAAAAATGATAAAATATCTTATTATCATTCACTTAAACTAATCTGGTTTGTTAAGCATGTTAAGTCTCTAGGGAAACCAACTTCATTATGAACTCGAGCTATTTGCATGGTGACACCTCATCCCAACCACTGACGCCTCATTAGCATGCCATATTCATATCACGTTGATGGCATGCTAATGCATCAATCCAAGATAGTTAGTTTCACAAAATGAAAGCAATTGTTTCTAAATGTAAGGTAATATGTTTCCCCTCAAATTTGTTAACGGCTTCTTTCCTTTTGTATGATACTCGTACAAGAGCTGTCGATTAACCTTGTTGGACTGGATTTTGTGTCTTTTCCAAAGAAATATAGTCTTTCACTTGCCCATGTATTAGGTGTTCCAAGTGAGGCCACTGGTACCTTGACACCACCCTGCAGATTTCCCCCCGATGGAGGATGTAAGTAACTGCCAGCCGAAATATTGGTGGTGTTCCAAGTGAGGCCACTGGTACCTTGCCACCGCCCTGCAGATTTCCCCAGATGGAGAATGTAAGTAACTGCCAGCCGCAAAACCGTCTGGTAACCCCAAGGGATTAAATGAGATTTGATCTTGAGACCTCCATGAACTTTTTCACAAGAGCGTCTACTAATCAAGTTTAACCCTTGGAGTTGGACTGGAATTTGTGTTGCATATTTCATCGTTTTCATATATCATATTGATTCCTAGTTTTGGAGGCATATGTCAACTTAGAGAAAGATTGAGGATTTAATGGAACCGTGACTTATCACTATCTATATCAATTCCGGTGACTTCTGACGGATTCAGTTATGTTGCTATTTTGTTTCTCAAATATTTGCGAACTGATAAAATATTTTCATGATAGGAATTAATATTTGGTTCTAACGGTCAATATAGGCGATTAACAATAGATTGCAGGGGGCGCGTTTTGCTGGGAGCTGCGCGCTAGGGTTGATCGCTGCTGAGAGAGAGCAGGTATGGCGGCGCCTGGGGGAGGGGAGGTCGCCCCCCCCCCCCACCGAGATCGGATGAGGAAGCCTTTAGAAGTCTCCTCACTAGTAGAGGAAAGAAGTCCACCATCTCGGAGATCCCGAAATTTATCAAAAAACTGGAGGAAATCCCTGAAATTGCCCTTCCTGAAGAAAAACCAATGAAAATAGCTCAGGCACTGGCTAAGCGAGGTCTAGTGGCTCAGTTTATGGGGTTATGTCCTTCCACCAAGACCACAGATGACTGGATACAAAGGAACTGGAAGCCCAATCTGAAACATGGAGTAACTTGCTACCCAGTTGGGAGAGGGTTTTTTGTTTTCGAATTCATATCAGAAGAAGACCGGGACTTAATCTTCAGAAATGGCCCCTACTTCATGGGGACGCAGGGCCTTTACCTGAACAAATGGACGCCAGACTTTGACCCCACGGTAGATCTCCCCAAAGAGGCGCCGGTGTGGGTCAGGCTCCCTAATCTCCCGGTGCACTGCTGGGACTTCGATTCATTACAGAGAATAGGAAACGGAATCGGCGGCTTCATTGACAAAGCCGACAACAAAGGACAATATACCTGCGCCAAAATCTGTGTTGAAGTGGATCTTGAAGCCGGCCTTCCGGAGGCAGTAAAGTTAACAGTTGGATCTTGGACCCATTATCAGAAACTGGACTATGAGCACCTGCCATTCAAGTGCAGGAACTGCCAAGAGCACTGCCATTTCCAAAGGCACTGTCCCAAACTGGCCGTGGGGAAAGAAGATGCGGAAGGCTGGCAGAAAGTAAAGAAAGGGAAAATCTCTAATAGCACCAAAAGCAAGGAGAAAACGACCCAGGAACCTCCAAAGGAAGGCAACTCAAAAACTAATCCTCAAGGAACTCCTAATGAAGCTCAAACCCCCACCAACGTCCCAGAAATTGAAGAAGTTCGGGCACCACAAGCCCCAATCAACCCAGTCCCCCAACCTGCTATCTCCAGTCCGTCAAAGGAACATATAAGCTTGGGATCAAAAATAGGAGCTGAATCATCAGAAGAAGGAGACACTGAAGTAAGCAGCCCGTCAGGCACCCCAAACCAGCCAAAGCGGGGACGGAAAACTGAGAAGAAAAGAAGGGAAGTGCAGTCCTACAAGGATGTGGTCCAAGGCTCAAAGCATACCATTCCAGAAATGATGAACACCAGATCGGGGATGAAACTTGGAAAAACCCCGAAAGGGGGCCATCCCCCTCAACCAGGTAAATAATGCAATACGTCTCCTGGAACTGCAGAGGACTAGGCAGCACTATAAAAGAAGAAGCTATAAGGGATTTAGTAAGAGCAATGATGCCGGAAGTCCTCCTAATCCAGGAGACGAAATTGGAGGAGGAGGCTCTCCTCCGAGCAAGTAACTCATTCTGGAAGAAAGGCCCGAGTAGGGTTGTGAGTGCAAGAGGAGCATCGGGAGGCTTGGCAACGTTCTGGGACTCTACAAAGCTCGATCTTGTAGAAGAAGAAGGAACCACTCACTGGTTATTCACCAAGCTACTCCACAAAGAATCTGACCATCTCGTAAGTATTTTTAATATGTATGTTCCTGTCTCTTATGCAGAGAAAAAAGAGTGCTGGGACTCCTTAAAACTTTTTCTTAACCAGCACAATCCTGAAAATTTAGTTGTAGCCGGTGATTTAAATGTAATCCTTGCTCTGGCCGAGAAAAAAGGGGGATCAATTGTCCGGGATCCTGCAAGAGAGTGGGTGGAAGACTTGATGCTGGATTGGGACCTTGAAGATATCACTCCTGACAGTGGGAAATTCACTTGGTCCAATAAAAGGATAGGGCCTGGCCATATAGCTGCCCGCCTAGACCGCTTCCTTATTCATTCCTCCTTCCTCACTCTTGGACTTATGGCAACCTCCAAGATCCTCCCGCATTATACCTCTGACCACAAACCAATCTCGCTCTCCCTTTCTCCAGGGAAAAAGTTAGGTCCCATTCCCTTCCGGTTTAGCCCAATCTGGGTAAATATGGAAGGCTTCATTGACATTGTGTCCAATTCTTGGAAAGAACCTGTTTATGGATCCCCCTTCTATGTCTGGGAAAGGAAACTCAGAAGACTCAAAGCTGATCTGAAAGCTTGGGCTAAAGGTCTAAGATCTCCTACGGATGAAAGGAAAAGAGCTCAGAAGGCCCTGGAACGGCACCAATTAGTCTTGGAAGAGTCCCCAGTCACTCTTGCCTTGCTCAACTGGGAAGCTGAACTTCAAAGGAAGTACCACAAAGTTTGTAGAGAAGAGGAAATCTACTGGAGAGTCAAGTCAAGGACGCTTTGGCTCCAAGCTGGAGATAAGAATACCACTTTCTTTCACAAGCAAGCCCAGGCCAGGCAAATCTACAACTCCATCAATGAAATTCAGATACAAGACCAAGTCATAAAGGACTTCAGTGGCATCAAGGAGGCTGCCCACTCCTTTTTCAAAAACCTCTATTCTGCTCCGGATCTGGAACCGGTGGACCCTAATTCCTATCCTCTCTCAGAGATTCCAAATTTGATCAATGATGATGATAACCAGCTGTTGAACAGCCCTTTAAGTATTTGGGAAATCAAGAAAGCCCTCTTTAAAATGGAACCGGACAAAGCTCCTGGACCGGATGGATTCACAGCCCGGTTCTACATTTCTTGCTGGGACATCATCAAAACGGATTTGTACAGAATGGTTAAGAAGGCTCAGAACTGCACCAAGCTGGGGGGCAGCACCAATTCCTCGTTCTTGGCCCTTATTCCTAAAGAAAAAGGTGCCAGGAACTTCAACAGATTTAGGCCTATATCCCTCTGCAACACGGGATATAAAATCATTACCAAAATAATGGCTAACAGACTTAAAAGATTTTTGCCAAAATTGATCCCGGAAAATCAAGGCGGGTTTGTGAAAGGAAGACAAATTCTGGACAATATTATTCTAGTCCAAGAAGCCATTCATACCAGCTACAAGAAAAAGGAGAAATGCATGGTAGTAAAGCTGGATCTGGCCAGTGCCTTTGACAGAGTCAGGCATGATTTCCTTTTTGCAGCCATGAGCAACTTTGGGTTCTGTCAAAAATTTATAGAGTGGGCTAAAGCTTGCATATCAGCCCCTTGGATAGCTCCGTTGGTTAATGGACGTCCCACCAGCTTCTTTAGGGCCTCAAGAGGCCTAAGGCAAGGCTGCCCTCTTTCCCCTGTGCTCTTTGTCATCCAAGCCGCTGTCCTAAGCTTCCAACTGAACAGAAATCTCCAAAACAGATCTCTCTAAGGCATCAGAATTGTCCCAAAGGTTAAGGATGTCAACCACGCCCAGTTCGCTGATGATACACTTTTATTGGGAGCGGCCAATCTCAATACAGCTAGGAAATTCAAATCAGAACTGGACTTCTACAGGAACAGCTCTAGAAGTGAAATAAATCTCCATAAAAGTAAGATCTATGGTTGGAATTGTTCTCCCTAGGAAATGCTGGTTTTATCCCGGATTCTTGAAATGGAAGGCATCACAACCTGGGATACCTTTACCTACCTGGGCATTCCAATCTTTAAAGCTTCCCCTAGAGTTGTTCATTGGCTGCCCATGCTGGACAAACTAAAAAACAAAATCCACGCGTGGGGAGCAAATTGGCTCAACAAAGCAGGTAAAGTAATCTTGATGAACTCTGTTCTTACCAGTCTTCCTATCTACCAATGCTCGGTTCTTCTTGCTCCCAAAACCATTACAAACAAGATTAATGAGCTGCTCCGTCGCTTTCTATGGGAGGGTGGCAAAAACAATGAAAAGAAACTGCACCTTGTGAGCTGGGACAAGGTCACGAAGCCAAAAATGGAGGGGGGACTTCAAATCAGAGATGTGGCCGCCCAAAACCTTGCCATGGGTGGAAAAATTCTCTGGAACATGATCACTGGGAAAAGAACCTGGAGCAAGCAAATTCTCCGGAAAAAATACTTTACAAGAGATAAGGAAAGATGTCTGGAAAAGCCCACCAAAGTGCAGAAAGGATCCCCGATCTTCTTGCTCCGCAAAAAGGCTCTCCCGCACTTCACCTCAAAGCTCACGTGGATCCCGGGGAACGGGGCAAAAATTCAAATTTGGGATGACTCTATTCTGGGGGATCAGCCTCTCAATGGAGTCAACGAGCTGGAGAACATCAAAGCTTGGCTTAATGCCAACAATTGTAGCACTCTGTGGGACATTTCTTCTTGGAAAAACGATGACAATGAAGCCTGGGAAAGCTGGAATTTGGGTGATTATCCAATCGAGCTCAAGGAGGAAGCGCTGAAATTGCTGGATCTCCTTCAGGGGAAATCGCCCATAAGTGCCAGAACTAAAGATAAACGTGGTTGGGGCTCAGGATCGGGAATTTATACAGCAGCTGCTGGCTATGCTGCAATTCTGGAGATTCCTTGGGTTCCTCCAAATCCTGGGCCGTGGAAAGCCCTCTGGAATTTTCCGTCAATCCCAAAAATTGACATTTTCATTTGGTCTCTGCTCCATAACAGCATTTTGACCAGCGATAACCTCAGGAGAAGAGGATGGGAAGGGCCATCACGTTGCCCACTATGCAATCGCGCTGAGGAAACAATCGAGCATCTATTCATCCACTGCGATTTCACTCATGAAGTCTGAAGAATTATGCTTTGCCCCATCACTGTCAGCTTACCAAAGTCAATGATGGAGATTATCAGTTGTTGGAATTCCCTCTCTCCCTTCAACTTGAGCAAAAAAAACCTCCTCAAGATCACGTGGATGTGGATTCCTAAATTCCTATGCTGGAAAATATGGCTGGAGAGGAACAATAGAGTCTTTAAGGAGATCTGCAGACTCCCTCCTCAAGTTGCTGTCAAAGCTAAGATCATGTTATCAGAAACTTTAAATACCAAGCCTGAAATCAGCAATACGGCCACCCTCTCGGCTGAAGAAGAACGTTGGTTCAAGGAGTACTATCTGAATCTTCAAAGCAAGGAAACCAGCAAACCTCTTCAAAAGGCAAACTGGGAAATCAGGCTGGAAGAACAGGATTTCATTAAGTGGAGATTAGCCCTTGACGAATGGTGCCTTTTCTTTGACGGGGCCTCGAAAGGGAATCCCGGTCAAGCTGGGGGAGGAGGCATCATCTTTGAGCCATCTGGCAAAGCTCCATCTGTCCTACGCTTGGGGACTAGGTTACGCCTCCAACAATCAAGCTGAGTATCTGGCACTGTGGCAGGGTCTAAGTCAAGCAAGGAAGCTGAACATTCAAAAGCTCACTATTTTTGGTGACTCCAGATTGATTATTAAAGCATTACACTCTAAGAAGATGCCAACGGATATCAATCTTGCTCAAATTTACAGGAAAATTCTTCTCCTTTTGTCTCATTTCAGATCTTTTAAAGCTCATCATGTTCTAAGGAATCTAAATAGCCTGGCGGATGCTGAAGCCAACCGTGGCACTCTGCTGAATAAAAGCCAACTGATAGTCAATGGAGAAATTTCAAATTATGCGATTCCCTAAGGCTAAAGCTGCTTCAGGCCGCCCCATCACGTAGGCACCTTCAGATTTGAAAAAGCTAATTCTGATGAGATCAAGCACAGTTATTGTCATAGGTGTCAAGCTGAAGAGGAAGCTCAGCATTGACTATTGGAATATGCATTGTAAGGCCCTGGCAGCCCTTTTGCCAGTCTCTTAATAAAATTTTATCTGTTCTCGTAAAAAAAAATTATTTGGTTCTAACACTTACTGGAATTGGCCTCTAGTTGGTCTATTCACATCAATGGTTGTATCTATATATGAACTTCACTCAGGGAAGGCGGTGGGAAGTGGCTCCAGGTGGATGGAGATCTGTATTGATGTTGTTTTGCCTTTGCTGTGGACAATCTGGTTTAGCAATGATATGTTTTATAGGAACTGATAAATATGATTCTGTTTTTAATGTCGCTTTCTAGAGGAATGGCCCAAAAAACTCTCATTTTCACTGATGGACATATCCAAAATTTACAGGGTCATGCTACAGTAAGCTCCTTTTTGTACAATTTTGTATTATATTTCAATTACAATTTACAATTTTGTACATTGAGAAATTTTAAATTCCCAAGAATAAATTTAAGGGTTGCATTTGCTCCCTAACATGTATTGTTAATAGTTATTAGTTGATTATTTTTTTGTTTGTAGGAAAGATATAAACAATAAATCACGTTCAGAAATTAAATTATATAACGATATAATACTAAAGACTATCTACTTGATGTGGCTTGTGTATTTGTTACACTAATTTTGCCTGTAACGAATGCTATACACTTTACCATACGGAACTTTTATGTGATTGTTGCCCCATTTATAATTTTCTTCATACCTGAGCCGCAATCGTTCTATAAACTTATGGATTAAAACATTCTTGACTAGATCAAGTGTTGCCATCCCCCCTTGGAATCTTGCTTGGATTTTGAAATGCAAATTCCCGCGTTATCATTTGTTTAGTTCATTCTATTATATTATTGAAACCCAAAAGAGATCCAACATCACAAAGTTTGAACCTAGCAAAAATATGGTCTTCAAGCCAAACCAGAACACAAATGTGGTCTTTTTACCTTTCAAGCAGTGGATTTTCATTACAATATACAAGAAAATATACTATTAAAAACAGCCAACAACCTTGTCAAGAATCAAGGACACTGTTCTTTGATTATCTCTGTTGCATTGGCCAAGGCTGACTTGCTAGGTTCCTGATCAGGTTTATTGCTTCTACCTGGGCGCCATCATACATTTTCTTGAATTTTAGTAAACAAAGGCTTCACCACAATGCCGTGGATAGATCAATGATTTGAACTCTAGTAGCTCTAGGCCATTTTATCATCCTTAAAAGATTTCCTCATCCATCTCTATTCATTCGCAGTGACAATTGACCGAGTTTTTTATTGAGCCCATACAATGGCTGGTAGCAGCCTCAAAGCAACCAAAAGCAAGATTCATTTACTGATGCTTTCTCCAGGCTTAAGACATTTAGGATCTATAAAATGGTTCTTAAGCATGGTAACTTGGGCCTCTAAACTGAAGTCTCAACACGGTAATCCAGATTTTTAATATTGAAGTCTCAACATGGGAATGCAGCCATTCTCTTTACCTTTATTATTGATATTTGGGGGTTAAAATTAGGTTTTAATAGAAAATTTTCTCCTTTAATAAAATGAAATTTATTCATTTCAACCAATAGCATTTGAGATGATGATGTAAACCTATGGGGAACAAAACAAAATAAAAACTACGCTTTGATAACTCATATTCAATATTAAAAGCCAAATAGTTAAACTTTTCTTAAATCAATATTAAAAGCCAAATAGTTAAACCTTTCTTAAATCTGAGCCAAGTTCTTGATGCACCTAATTTATAAAAAAAATACCTCAAAGAAAATCAAAGATTTTGTATCAAGCTGTTATCAAATACTTAAAACAATGTTTGTTTATCTCAATGTGTCAATCTTGCGTTGAGCCTTGAAACAGTAAACATTAATTATTGTCAATATATGCTAGTATTCTTTTTAGCTTTTTAGTCCTTGCTTGTAGCGTGGTACGTCTATACTTAGGAAAAAAAGTTTACACACGAAAATATGTGAAGTATAGGGCACGTTTATGGAATCTCATTCTGTTGACATTTTTAACCTTAAGTGCAATAGAAGGGCATTTGGGGTTATTCATACTTTATTTGAGGCAATGGTTACATCAACTCTCACGGGATGGATATGTAGAGTTATATTGTATTTGTTTAATGGTTGCAATCTCTCTGCCTTAGAACATGTTTTCATCGTTATCAAAGCTACAATCATGGGGTTAATGCAAAGTTAGGGTTGGAGTATACAGGAAAGAATATGTGGTAAGAATAATGTCAAGGTTGTTTTGACTGGGGACTTCAGCCACATCTATACTAACAAACTCTCATTTATGCATTTGGCCCTTGTATTATCATCCATCACGAAGTATATA
>LPNX010631732.1:1162378-1207838 GCA_001517045.1 Pseudotsuga menziesii
CGCCTCATCCCAACTACTAAGTCACAACTCAAGGTCAATTGCTTGTTTTTCATTATTATTTGTCCATTGCAAATGGAATAAGCTTCACTAATTATTTGTCCCATGTTTTATCTTTGGCATATTTTTTTTTTTTGTTTACTCGGATCTCCCTAACTTGCAAGAGTGGCATGTGGTCTGAGAAACCATGACCTAGGGGTGTCTAAGCTGTCAAAATCACCCAGGGTTCACACCCAGCCTGGACTGCACTAGCCTCAACTTGGATGGATTTTGGGTGTCACTTGCCAACTAAGTCATCCCCAAGGAAAATTGAAATCGGGTTTCCTTGTAGACAAGACCCACACTTTAACCGAGTGAGCTGGGGAGAATTGGCATTTAGCTTTGGCATATTGATGTGAAGTCATAAGAGTTTTTGTAATGCTATTCCTATAAGGTTTCCTATTTGGCCATTTCAAGGGATGATCGCTACCTCACTAGTGGAAAGGTTTCATATAATAATCACCACCTTAGTATTATTTTCACCAAGTTAGTCTTATGAGGGGGTGTTAGAGCATATTTATAGTCTCCTTAGCACTAATATCTCACATAGGGACTTTAAATCTTGGTCTCATGATCCTAATGCTCCAATTTTGACCGAATTTGATAAAATGAACCATGGGGATGCTCCATCCCTAGATGTAAGGGAGAAATTTGCTATTTTTAGCTAGTGATGTCACATTTCTTGATTTTAAGCTCTTTCCCTTGATTTTAGGATCCAAATTTGCATGTTTTAGTTTCCTCGAATCTATGAATGATAGCGCCCTCCTTCACTATTTTTAGCTATGTCATGCATGTTTATGCATGGATTAGATCCTTGATTTTAGGAAATTAAACCTCGACTCATCATCCTATGATAGTTAAGAGCTAGTTAACTCATCCTTGAGAGATTGCATGGCTAACTAGGGCATCTAAGCTCTAAGTTAAGCCTAACTAGGTCTTCATGCATCAATGCACAATTTGAATTTCCTTCTCAGGAATTCGAATGGCCTATATGTACAAGATTGTTCATTCTTTGTAATCAATGGATTATTGAATGAGAATTCAAGTTGTGCTCCAGTATTTTTCTCTCTTCACTCTCTCCTTTCTATTTTCCTTTGCAAAATTGGTAAGTGTATTGTTGTTCATTAGATTTATGGATCTCTTTAATCTCTTGTAGGTGATCATCATATTTTACATGGTATTAGAGCCATTTCACATGATATCACAACTAGTTGAATTTTACACTTGCTATAAGGAAAGCACATTCTAGAAGATATTTTTGTTGAACCTCCCCCCAAAACTCTCCCTTCTCCATTTGTAGCAGAGGCTGCTAGTGAAGGTGAGCAACTAGATTTCTTTTTTCCAATGCATTTAAATTTGTGTTGGTACATCGATGTGCTCACCTACAGTGTGCATTGGTGTGCTCCCATTATAGGCACACCAGAGGTTGTTATTACTATTCTAGAAAAAACCATCAATTCAAATCAATTCTAAGCATACTCTAATCCATGCATTTTATGCTAGTAAGTGCATTAGTGCATACTACATAAAACACATCGAGTTAGATTTAGATTTTTCATTATACAA
The DNA here is from genome assembly GCA_001517045.1 of Pseudotsuga menziesii. Classification (NCBI taxonomy): domain Eukaryota; kingdom Viridiplantae; phylum Streptophyta; class Pinopsida; order Pinales; family Pinaceae; genus Pseudotsuga; species Pseudotsuga menziesii. The sequence continues at coordinate 1,163,981 of LPNX010631732.1, forward strand.
TATCAATTTTATTTTTAAAAATTACAAAAAAATATCGACATGCTCCCATAGATGTCGTACTGGTGCATTCCCACTATAGGTGAACCATATGTCTTTTTATTATTTCATGACCAAAATCTAGTCCGTGTCTTTAAACTATAAGCACATTCTTGTGTCATTATATAAGATGCACCAAATAAAGTTTAGCCATTTTATTATACGATATCAAATTTAATTTTTTTTAACTATTTTTTTAAACTAGTGCAGTCCCATATACGTGCACCACTACGCTCCCTTTATCAATGCACCATAAAAACATACTATATCTAGTATGTTTTTAAAACCGTAAGTGCACCAATGTGCCATTATATACCACATATTGAATAAGGCTTATCCATTTTGTTATACAATATTGGTTTTATTAGTCCTTGCCCTTAGGCAGGTGACTATATGTTTCGTTTTTTCTATTAGTTGCAATCAATATATTGTTTTTTATAAACTTAGATTAGTGCTAACATAAAATTTGTATCTATAATTAGTTAGAAAAAAAGAAATTATTGTTTTTTAATTGGACAATCACCTTGAATTGACTATTTTTTATCATTGCCCAGCATTACAATAAATAAAAAATAGATAAAAAAAAATAAAACCTTGGCTTGAAACTTTACTTAATAAAAAGCTAGATAAAAAATAAAAGCTTAGCTTAAAACTTTACTTAGTTTCAGTGCAACTTCACTCTCCAACTTAGCTTTTCGTGCAAGTAATCACCTATGATTTATTGGATTCAAGAAATGAGTTTACATTTATCCACAACACTGTCATCTATTGTTGAATTTAGAAAACGAGTTTACACCTGTCCTAGTGTCTCTGTTGTTGAATTTCAAAAATGAGTTTACATATGTTCATGTGTAAGCTTTGGTGGTGTGCAATTAGTTTGTTTAAGTAATACTCCATCTAGTGATCTCCATGTCCCCTCCATCTGGTGATCTACATGTGAACCTCTTGGGGTCGTTGCTAGCAAAGTCATGTAGATGTGGAGTTGGCTCTTGATCACACCCATTCGACGTTCCCTCATATTTTTTTTTGTTCTTCCTCCGCTGTTTCCCTTGATTTATTGTTCATTCCCTTCCAAACCCTCTTTTACAAGTCACAAGTTTGACTCCTCACCACACATTTTTCTTGCTGGCTCTTTCTTTCAGTGGAAAAAATGAAGAATCGACGCACCACACATTTTTCTCGTCAACTTTTTGTTTTAGTTGAAACAATGAAGAATCGACACAGAGAAAGTCTTCAGGTAACTATTATCGATACTTGTCATTTCCTTCACTGTTGCTAAATATTTCTAAAGGCAATCAGATATCATTCAATGTTTTTTGGGTTTAATGTATCGACTACCACCTTATTCTTAGGAATAAACAAGCATACATGTAATTAATAATAGGAGAGCACAAATCCACATAGCAACACAATTAAGATAGACACAAAATGTTTATGTGGAAAACCCGAAATTAGGAAAAACTACCATAATAGATATATTATCTCCCTTGACCTAAATCGGCCAAGCCGGGCCAAGTGAGCTAGCCACCACTCACCTCCACACCACTTTACAATGGAGCCTCCTCAAGCCTTATAAAGACTTTCTTACATGCAATACCACATGCAATACCATGGGACAATACTTTGGGCCACCAAATACCATTGAAAAATATCATTGACCACCAAATTCCATGGGACCAAAAACATGTGCTAAACCATTTACTCATTCCTGAGTCAAGGTTAACCCTAACAATCCCCCCTTTAAACTTGATTTGGAGTAATCGTCAACCCCCTTAAAGTTTTACCGAGGGTTCTCACATACAACCCCCTATCAACTAGGTCTATCTCCCGACTTTACCAGTGAGTTACTAGGGGTATGCATGCCTTACCAGGTCTTACGGCCATATCATCCATTTACATGCAAATTGCTCCATTAATTTTATTTATCTATTTGTATTTTATGTGTCTTCATGGTGACTACACCATCACCATCCCTTGCTTCATCCTCTCGATTTTCCATGTTTTCTTTCTTGCTCGTGTTGCCATACTCCTTTTGTACCTGCATCTAGCCTTTCCATTGACATCCATATAAAAGAATCCATCCACTGGATTACATGGGTCCTAATTCATTGTAACCGCCGGTTCTCTAGGAATTCTCTTCACATACATGGTTCATCAATCTTGGTCCCACAACTGAGATTAAACCATCTCACATTCATTCCACAATCGAAGACTCAACCTCTCCAATCAACATCAAGTTAGGATACGAGTACACTTGCCACCCTCGTACCTACCCAGTGGTTCATTCCACACTTAATGCAACATCCCTTCTCTATGCATAAGAGGGATGCATTGTGCTTTTAGCACTCGGGGAAATTACATTCTAATCAGGAACCCAAAAATATTGTTAGGGCGTCGGTACCACCGAACATGCAACCCATAATTTATTCAAAAAACCAGGTACAACACAATGAGCACACCTATATGCCAAACCATGGTTAAGATACCAGTTCTTAGGATTTAAACAAGCATACATATAATTCCTAATGAGAGAACAAAAATCCACATAGCAACACATTTAGGATAGACACACAATGTTTACATGGAAAACCCAAAACCGATAAAAACACCATAATAGGTTTATTATCTCCCTTGACCTAAACCGACCAAGCGAGCTAGCCATCACTCACCTCTAGGCCACTTTAGAATGGAGCCTCCACAAGCCTTATAAATATTTCCTTACATGCAATACCATGGGACAATACTATGGGCCACCAAATACCATGGAAAATTACCATTGGACACCAAATACCATGGACCCAAAATCATGTTTTGAGACCTTAACCATTGACTCATTCTCGAGTCAAGGTTAACCCTAACACTTGTATTGTTGATTTTGGGCATTAGCTTTGGAATTGGGGTCCAAGAGACATCTTAACCTCAGTAAATAAGGACTATATCAAGGAGAGAGAGGAGTTCAAGTCACAATGACCGCACAAGGATTTATCAACTTACTCCCTTGAGAAACCTCCAACTCCTTTTGCTCTAAGTGAATATCATGAGCCCACATTTTTTTCTATATGCCTCGACAAGATGTTGTTTGTAGTTTGTGGAATCGTGAAATGTGTGTTTGTTGTAATACTCTTTTAATTCCGTCTTCATGCAAATATAAAGAATGAAGAGTGCAAACTGCGAATTCTTGATGGTCGAATTTTCTTGCATTCAATTGGATTTATACCCATTAAATTTGCTCGACTCCATGTTGTGGTTGAGTGAATTAGTTTGAAACTAGCTTTGATTAAATTTTCTCAACTCCATGTTGTGGTGGAGTGAATTAGTTAAACACTAGTAGTGGTGTTAATGACAAAAAAATTTGGAGAAGAATTAATAGGCTTTTATTTTCCTTCCCTATTCAATTAATGAGCTTTTACTTTCCTTGCATAAGCCAGCTATAAACCTTTTAAACCATAGAATTTTCCATAAAATTGAAATTGAAACAAATTAATAAAAAAATCTATTTTCTAGTTGAGAAGTTAAAGTTAGCCAAAAATCTCTCTTTTGTATTTAAGTACAAAAGATGATGCATTTACATTATTAGGATTTTGAATGCAGTGATTTGTTTGTTTGTTTCTATATGCATGTTTAAAATGGTAATGGGTATGTGTTTATTAATATGATTGTTGACAAGTTATGGGTGGATATGCTTGCTTCATGTTTTTCTAAACTTTTATGTATTGTATGTTAGTTTTGTTCTATATGATAGTTAGAGGGGAAGTTTTTATTATAAGTTTTACATTTTGTGATTTTTTATTTTTTATTTTTTAAAAAGTTTGGATTGATTTTATGTGTGGGATGGTGGTGAGCTAAGGACTTGGTCCTTCTTTATTAAGTTTCATTATACGTAAAAGCTAAAATAGTGCAAGAGTTTATAGTGTTTTTATTTTTCTCCCTTTTTTGTAATTGGTACATTAGTTTTTTTTATGCAATTTAGACTTGCAGAATATTACTATAAATTTTACTACTTTGTGACATTTACCCAAGATGCTAGGTGTTTGCCTCAAATAACTTAATGCTGGATGGCTTCTTCTGCAGAGGCATGATAGACTGCTCTTTTGATGGCTTTCAATGGAAGAGGAAGTGGAAGAATATGCATGTAAAACTATACTATGTTCCTAGAGGAAATAAGGTGAGATCCTTCTACATGACATAAAAACTAGACAACCATCATGGCAGATTCTCATACGAGACCCATAACCCTAATGGTTAGCGGATAGTTGGCAAGATTGTTGGTCTCTCTATCAGAGTTCGAGATAATTCTTTCCACGGTCCCTCTTCAGAATTACCAACATAAGTATAAATGTATATGATTTCCTATTAATATACTTGATTCTAGTGGTTTTAGTAAGTGCTTACAATAAGCCTTACTCCTTTTAAACTCATGCCAATTCCAGTGGTATAAGGCCATTCTAGATATAGAATCTCAATACTCTGTTGACCTCACTATTGAACCAGTGACCTCTACACAATTCAAATAAATTTTTCATGATTTTCCATGTTTGCAGTTGATTATAGTGGAAGTGTCCAAGAGATTTTGACTATTGTTGTTGTTTTGGTTAGCATAATTGATTTTTCAGCTAAGATTTTCATGGTTTTTTATTCAACTATATGCAATTGCAGGTCAATAGTGGGACCATTCAACTATTATACATTGGTGGGAACAAGAGGAGGAGCTCATCCACTGTCTTCAAACGTTACAAGGAAGGGGACTTCATGGAGAGGGGTGTTATGTTGTCAGTTATGGATGTACAAGCCTTGTTCACCTCATTTTTGCTAAATATGAAATTCTTATGCCTTCTTTGTCTAGTTGGTTGTTTGTGGAAACTTTCTAATCACATAGATTGCAAAATTAGAGACCGTTAAGGACTCACCAATGCAGGCATTAAAGATGAATAGATTTTCAGTTTTAGATATCTAAGACACCTTACTCTAAGAATAGTGTCAATGATGAAAAATTCCTACTATTTTTAACTGCTTAACGATCGTGTAATCGATATAATGAAGAAATCTAAATCAATCATGAACATGGTTGAAATTACAACCTTTTAGCAACTAACCAATAAAATGGAGAAATCTAAATTAATCATGAACATGGTTGAAATTACAACCTTTCATTGCTAAAAAGTTGCTATACCAAAATTGTTGGTATTATGAAATTGTTATGCCAAAAGTGTTGTGTTTTAACAATACTAGAAATGATCCCAAGTCTCTCATAAAGCAAGTTTTAAACAATATTGTTGTAATATGTCACGAGTTTAGTTGATTGTTAGACATGTCTTCTTTAACAATGGCAATACATATGGTTATGACTTCCTTTTTACAAAGTCATGGTTGGACTACCAAATGTCAAGAGTTTGAGAAAATTCGTAGGAGTCCTTGCAAAAGAGAAACTTGAGAAAGGATTTGATTTCAAGGAACTCACAACAATCAAGTTAAATGTAACTTGCCAATAACCTCAAATAACTTAGCTGCATGCCCTGTTACATAATGTTAAATTTTTTATGTTGCAGAGTGTTCACTCCTATTCAAGATAATTTTAAGTGGCATTGTCTCCATCTGAATCAAGAAAGAAAAGATCAATGGGTTGACTTCTTCTAGCTGATAGTAGAACACTAGCCCAGATTTATAAATCTTGTTTGACGGTTGTGTTATTTTATACTTCCAAAAGGAACTACTAGATAAAGAGCATAAACAACAACTGCTCAAAAGAACAAATATAATAAATCTATCACATAAATGTTCACTGCCAAAAGCAAATGCCACATGATACATTGCAATAACGCTCGCAATATTTTTCAAAGGTGATGGAAGAAAGCAGGTCTCCTACATTGGAATCTTTGGATTTAAGGATAAGTCAAACATTCTTAAAACACAATATGAAGGAAGAATCCATGAATGCATATAACTGCGAGGATGCAATGTCACATGTTAAATTCATAAAGTTTAAAGTTTTACAGTCTTAGAAAGAGAAAATTCTTCTAGACCTAACAACAAGTTTTATTTCACCTACGATGAAAGAATCTTACTTTTGTCATTCATAGAAAACTCTCCTCAAGTCCTCTGCCAATTCATATCTCATAGTGAAAGCAAATGTTGTTAATATATGAGAGCTAGGCTCACCAATTTATAGCTCATAATGAAAGCAAATGTTGTAAATGTATGTAGATCCAAGCTCAACCGTTGTATCACAGTCAAGTTTTGCAATTCCATGCTTTGAGTTATGGTGTCTGTGATAGAAGACAACGATGCTTTATGTGTTCTCATTAGAAAGGTGAAAAAACCAATCTCTACCAATGATGTATAGGCACATGCTCTGCTTCATGCTTTTTTAGGATATTGGTCATCTTTGTTGGTAGCACGTTATTAGGGGAGGATAATGATGAACAATGCATTCTTTCATTTACCCTCACAATCCACAGGTTACCCATAAACTCGATCTGCCACATCATCACTTTCAAAACCAACAAAAGGCAATGGTAATTTGGACGATGTATGACTATAATTGCAAAACTTTGGTGTCCATGAAATGAATACATAAGTACAATATTTCCCACCTACACTCCTAATAAAGTTGTTTTTTCTCTACATTCAAAGGTCATGGAGGTGGAGTATTCTAGATGACTATTCTAACAATTTTTGTCTTTTGCCAAGAGCGAGTGAAAAAACCTCACTTCCAATGACTTAGGTGAGTGTCTAAATATAGCTATAAATGGTTTGATCCCTCGTAGGGTTGTCCTCTAGTGGATCCATAACAATGAACCAATGTTCATAATCACAACCATCCAACATAATGGTCTCCTTTAGTAAATGAGTGAAGGATCTGCCAATGAAGATGGCTAAAAAAAACCATGTGTTGTAGAGGACTAGGGCAGGAAGTCATGTTATAGAATCTACTACCAGATATTTTTTGTATTTGTTCTTGTAAACATCTTTCTACCAAAATGAATAAAATCTATTACAATTTTGATATCTATTATTTTTAAAGCAATTTTCTAGCAAGCAAAGTCACGGCTATTGAATTGCTTATGTGTTAGAAGCTACCAAGGATTTTAATCATTTTTGTTTATGTTTTATGAAACCTTGTGCATATGATTTCTCAGGATTTATAATAATATAGTTCATAATTACACATAGTTTGCAGCAAAGAAATATTATTTGGGTTGGGTTAATCTCATGGATTCTAAAACCAGTTCAATATAAAATATATTAAGAAAAGATGGAAGGATATCACATTTTTTGGGCGTTATATGTCTTGTAGAGGCCCTAGTATCAAGAGTTATTGTTGTTTGTTAAAATTTCCTTGGATATAAGTTTGAAAGATTTAATATCATGGAAATTGTAAATGTGTTAATAAAATGTATATACAAAGTTTGAGTTGGAAATGTCTATTGTAATAACCCATAAATTCGTAAAAATTTAAAAATTTTCATGTAACATAAAATGTCAAGGTTGTCATTGCCAATAAACCATTAACTGTTAGCGGATACTCAAACAGTTATAAATAACAAAGAGCATTTCTTTTCTTTGATTCTGTATAAATTATTAGTTTATCTTAAAGTAATATGTTAGGAATGTTAAACATAACAGTTTATGTTATTCAGAAGGTGAGAAAAGAATACTGTATCTTAACCGATGCTAATTGTGTTAACGTTTTCTTTTGTCAAGTAGGACAGAATCTAGGGTGAGATCGGGGCTTACTTAGCTTACAGCTAATACAGTGGAATGATGGTTCTTTTTACAGGTTCTAAACAGGTAAGCAGATTGTTCCAGTAAAAATTCCAGTCAAGAATGATACTTCACTAGCATAGGATAAAATGCTAGTAAATAAAATGTTGAATTTCAACTTGACCATGTAAGAGGTAACGTTGGTATTACTGATGTTATCAAGCTGCATAAAGACGGTAAAACAAAACTGTGAAAGGATAGGTTATGTGCATTTCAGTTTAGTACCGTAATATGCAATCCAAGTAATTCTTTCTTCTTTGTATTTTTCAACTATATGCTTATAAGTTTCAAATTGAAATGTTTAAGAACACTTCTATTTCTGTCCAAAGAATATATGACCTAACGTTTTTATAAAAGAAAAGATATATTACGCATGCATGTACCTATAATTACATATCCGTCATATAGCAATTGGAATATGGTTCTGTTCATATCAACTTGAGTTCTTGTTGTAAACATTAACATACTCCATGTTTATGATTTCTCTAAATCATGTACTATTACTTGGTTTTCTTATATATAAAACTTTGTTTTATACGAGCTCTGGTTTTTCAATAAATATAATATGTTTGCTAAATGTATTTACATAATGACCCTTGCTCCAGGGTTCCTATAAATAGGCGTCTTCGTAAAACTAAATTGTCATTCTTGAATATTAAACTGCCTTTGTCAAAACAGGCATTAGTTTACATGAGGGACTCTTATAAAAGTTTGGGTTTATAACTAATACTATACGCAAACCTATATGTAAATGAACACCTCCTCAAACGAGATCTAAGGTTACACACTTTTATGGAAGGTAGAATTATCTCCATCGTGGGGTCTTAATACTATCAAATTTAGACATTAAAGAAAGGTGATCATAGATATTATATGATTAACTATTGGTCCCTTGGTAAAACTAGATAAATTTCTATAATGCAAAGACTACATGTATAGACTAAGGTTCTAGGACAAGGAATCGATACGAGATATAAATTGTTATAAAACCATTATAAGAAAAAAAATTTGACTTAAACCGATGATTCTGCAGATTGCAATCGGGACTACGACTTTGGCTCAAAACCCATAATTTGAAAGATTAATCAAGGACACGTGGTTGGCAAAAAGGGCTAGGGTTTCTCGTTGACTTGTATTGGCATATAAATTTGTTGAACCCTAAAAATACGCTTGTTTGTTTGGGTTGTGGCGTGGTTGAGCTGAGAGCTCATGGTCGCCATGTATTTTGTTGAACCTCCAAAATAATGCACATGAGCCTCTGCAATCTCGTTGAGGTGGTGAAGAAAGTTGAGAAGCAGTTTACTGTCCAAAGTGAGGTGGTTGTTTTTTACTGTGAAGAGGATAAAGGGTTGGGATAACTTTACCTTCGTTTCGCTGTGAGAGTAAAATCTCTGTGTGCAAGTTAATGACTATAACCAGTGTGAAGAGTATTTGGTTCTTATTTGCTGTTGGTTTTTGTGTCGAGGGTTTGAAACCTTATCGATGCGGCTAAGGCTTTTCTTGACTACCCAGCTACTCGACTCCAGAAGGTAAGAAAAGCAATTATTATTCCTTGTAGTTTATTTGCACAGTTTCAAATGTTTAAAAAAATGTGAAAAAGAAGTAGCTAACTGAACTTGGTTTTCTTCTCCCTGCACAGGTTCTCCAAGCCAAGCTTGAAGCTACAGAATTCTACCAAAGGCTTCCTTAAAGGCATCCACCCTAATAAGCCTTGGTTCACCTGGGGTTTCTCTTGCGCACTGTATGGTGGAAAGTGATGGCACTACCATGTGTTTGGGTTGTGGACTCGACTGTGGTTCTTGTTTGCTCTGTTTGGTCTTTTTAATTTTTAGGTTTAAAAGCCTTCGTGGCTGTCTGTAATGAGTGGATATGGCTTTCACAGTCGTGACTTTAAGAATTTGGTTTTGAGCTTACTCAGCCTGAATTGATATAGATGGCGATAATTTTTAAACTCTGGCTTCAAGCCGTGACTTTGCTTGTCAGGTCACTCGGTGGTTTCTTGAAGATTTTGATTAGGGTTTTTATAGGAGAAAGAATGGTTGTAGTTATAGAAATTCCAAAAATGGTAAAGGGCTTTCATATCCATATGTTATGGTTGTTTATTTTCAAAAATTGCGACTTCTGTTTAATTTATAGAAGTTGTTTTTTATGAGGCTTTTAAGCCTATACAGATAATATATAAGAAGGGTCGTAGGCCATACTATATTTGTTCAGTGTTGTCCTTGTTGGGTTTATATTTATGTATAATTTTGTTTTAATTGTTATTCTTATTATTATTCAGCTTTTCATTGTTTAGGGTTAGCTTGATCAGTAAGAAAATATTGTTTTTAAAAGATTATGAATTGATAATCATTGATTGTGGATTATTTGATAGCAAATAAAAATAATAATACTATATTTTTATTGGAAAAATAGGACTGAGTTTGGTTATTGTAAAATAAGTTTTTTGGAATAATCTTTACTAGGTTTTAGTATTTATAATTTTGAATTTCACCCTAGTATGATAGTATAGATCTCTTGTAAACCGTAGTTATTTCTAAAGGTTTACAACGTTAGTAACTTTTTGTTTACAGTAAACCTAGTTATATTGAATGACTAACTAGGTGATTAGATAACCTAAATTACTGTTTACTAGGTTAAACCTAGCTTAAATATTTTATTGTTCCTACATTATTTATTTAGGTCTACTTACTAGATTTATAAAATGTAACTATACTAGTTTTACTATATAAAATATTATGCATACTAGTATGTATTATTTAAATTTATTCTTCTATCTGTAATTAGATCATTTAAATGCTTTTCAATAGATAATACAATACAGCTAAAGTTCTGCAATTTGAGTTACACAAAAACCTGTAGAAGCAATCATTTACATTTGCATTCAATTTTTTTTTTAAAAATTTACTTATCTATAATAAACATGCCTGTTGTACTAGTGTACTGCCTTGCATGAGGCATGGAAAAATACAGTTTGGGTAATTTTTCTATCTATCAATTAACTCAGCAATATCTCTACTGATTTGCCCTAATCTAACTAGTTACTAACTTTCACGGTATAAATAACTTTTCCTTCTTTATCCATAACAACAATAAAACAACAATATACTATAATCATGAGAAAAGCTCTTAAACTTTTCTGAAATAGTAAATAAGATAATAGCTAAACCTAAATAAGCCTGAACCTGTCAAATAGATGAGGTGACAACAGCTTAAGGGGGCTGTTCCTCCCAACCAACTCCTGGAGAAGAGCTGAACAACAGTTCTCAGGACCCCTGATCTTGTCTCCTGATCCTCCTGGTAGAGTACTGTGCGAGAGATGTAGTCTTGAGATCCTTTGCAACTCCGCTGAGTGTTCAGCAGTAACTCAGTCCTACTTACAACAGTAAGAACTTCAGCTTAGAATAGCTGTACAAGTTCAGTCTTCAGCACTTAATCCCTCAAACTTACTTCAGCTAGTCCCCTCCATCGAATTCACATGTGCACTTCATTCACTCAGAATGATCACAAATCCAGAATGAGCAGCCTCAGCCTCAGCTGTCTTCAATGGGAAGTTTTATAATGCATAGGTCTTTTGGGTCATTTTTTACTTAATGAGCCACCTGCTCCTGTTCCACTTTCTTGGGGAATATTGACCATAAATATAGGGAAGTTGCCACCTGCAACAACTAGAAGTAGTTTGAGGATGCTGCCACTTTTCAATATGCTCTCAACCCAGTCTTCTCCATCAAGTGACCAGTAAACACTCATTTAACAGCTTCCCTAAGCCGTTGTCTCATCTTTTATTTATTTAATAATAAAATATTCCGCAATACATTAACATCGTCCTCGATGTTATTTATTCCTCGTGCTCAGAATTTCCCTGAAATAGAATTGGATATGCATCTCGCATATGACTTTCCAATTCCCAGGTGGCTTCTTCTGGACTAAGGTGCTTCCATTGAACCTTCACCTAGCCAATGGTACGATTCTGAAGCGAGATCTCCCGCCTTTCGAGGATACAATCCGATTCCACCAGAAAATCTCATTCGGGTTCCACCTGCACATCATTCTAGTTAATAACATGAGTAGCATCATGTACATATTTTTTTTAATACAGAAATATGAAAAACATTGTGAACTCTTAAATTTGGCGGTAAAGCTAACTGATATGCTACCTATCCTATGCTAGACAATATTTCAAAAGGTCCGCAATATCGGGGTGTTAACTTAGCACAATTACCTAACCTCAGAGAACTCTTTTTAGGTCTCACCTTAATAAAGACATGTTCACCTACCTGAAACTCCTTTGGAGTTCGTTTAAGATCTGCTTGACTTTTTTGTCGATCTTGCGCAACTTTCAAGTTGTTTTGTACCTGTTTTACAATTAAATCCATCTCTTTTAATAATTCAGGCCCTGATACTAGCCTGTCCACTGGATTACTCCATGAGATAGGGGTATTGCATTTCCTGCCATACAAAATTTCAAAAGGACTATACATTGCTGAGGCTTGATAGTGATTATTGTAAGCAAATTCTACCAGGTGTAAGTAATCTTCCCATTTAGCTGGCTGTTCTTTTACATACATTCTGAGCAGATCCTCCAATACCTGATTTACTCTTTCATTTTGTCCATTTGTTTGAGGATGGAAATAGGTACTGAAGTTTAAAGTAGTATTTAATCCTTTAAACAAAGTCTTCCAAAAGTTTCCTATAAACTTAGGGTCTCTGTCTGAAATTATTACTTTCGGTATTCCATGTAACCGAAAATTTGTTTTAAGAAAATATCAACAATATTTGCAGCTTTATAAGTAGTTTTTACAGGTATAAAATGAGTTGCTTTGCTCAATTTATCAACAACTACCATTATTGAGTCATTTAAGTTTTGATTTCTAGGTAGCCCCGTGATAAAATCAAGACTAATTATCTCCCATTTCTAGCAAGGAATAGGCAATGGATGAAGTAGCTCAGTTGGATGCTGATGTTCAGTCTTTACTTGCTAACATTCAAAGCACTTAGCAATGTATTCTGCCAATTCATTTTTCATGTTTGGCCAAAAATAATCCTTTCTTAGCATGGTTATAGTTTTCTCATAACCTGGATGCCTTGAATAAGGAGATTTATGAATTTCGTTTAAAAATAGCAACTTAATCTTAGGTACATTAGGTATGTATAGTCTATCTTTATACAATAATAATCTTTTTTCTGATCCAGGAGGATATTGGTGGCCACCCACCTATTCCTCTTGGACCCCCACCACTGTTTCTTTCAGTTTTCCAGTTTCCTTAATTGTAGCACAATTTACTATTTTTGGCAGTTTTCGGGTCCTAAAATTCCGAAGCCGTTTTGAGTCCCTAAACGACATTTTTTTGGCATCGAATGGTCGGGCAAATATGAGTCCGTTTTGGACTTGATATTTGTTGTTTGTGGACGTAGTCCTTAAACAGATCTTTCTAACGATGTATCATGCATGTCAAACGGAGGTAGTATGCTAAAGTGATGACCCTGGGAAATTGATGTACCAAGTTACCCAACGGGGCCCACATTAAGGTGTTTCACCTCCTAGGGTTAGGTTTTTGGATGTGTAGGATTTCTATTGTTTCTCAATAATATATAGGCCTTCGAGCCTCATTGTAACATAGAGTTCAGAGGCATGTAGCCGCCACATCTCTTCTCAGAGATAAGTTACCAGCACTCTAGCTAGTTTATTTTCATTCTGTATGTAAACAAGTTTCAGTTATTGATTAATGAAATGAAGTGTTATTTCCGTTGCATATTTGTTTCTATGGTTATTTGTGTATTCTGTCGCGTTCCTGCATAAATCCAGATCATTTTCATTCAAGCTATACCATGTACTTAGACTTTCTATTAAATTTTATCTTACCTTTGCTTGTAATTTTCAATAATTTTCATCTTGTCCTATTCCATCTTCTAGCTGTTCTTCTAAATCTATTTCATAGGTGTTGATTGCTGCTGTAAAATTCAGTTTTTCATTTCTGCTTAATGCATCAACAACCTTATTTTATTTTCCTTTCATACGTTGGATTTCAAAATCGTATTCACTAAGGAAAGCTAGCCATCTAGCTTGCCTAGCATTTAAGTTAAGTTGATCCAATAGATATTTTAACCCTTTATTATCTGTCATTAATATAAACTTCCTTCTGATTAAATGATGACGCCACATTTTTAAGGCATGTATGAAAGCAGCTAACTCTAGGTCATAGGTTGCATAATTTTTCTCATGAATCTTCAACTTCCTAGACTCATAAGCAATGACGTGTCCTTCTTGAGTTAAAACTCCACCTAAACTATCATTGCATGCATCAATACATACTATAAAATCTTTATTAGGGTTAGCAATTCTTAAGATTGGTGCGGTAGTTAATAATTTTTTTAACTTTTTAAAGTTGTCTTCACACTTTTGACTCCACTTGAATTTCTTCCCTTTCTTCTGTAAAGAAGTTATGGGATTTGCAATTCTTGAAAACCCTTCGATAATAACCATTAATCCCCATGAATGATCATACGTCAGTTACGTCTTTTGGGACTGGCCATTCTTCGATTGCCTTTATCTTTTCGGGGTTGACAAAAATTCCTTCTTTAGTTACCACATGACCTAGATACTGAATTTTATCCTTAAAGAAGTCACATTTAGTAAATTTTGCATAGAGTTGATGTTCTCGTAACTTTTGCAAGAAAATTTTTAAATGTTCTTTATGTTCTTCTTCAGATTTTGAATAAATTAAGATGTCGTCGATGAATACAACCACAAACTTATCAAGATATTTATGCATTACATTATTCATCAGACACATAAAAATAGTTGGGGCATTAGTAAGCCCAAATGGCATAACAACAGACTCATAATGATCATACTGGGTCCTAAAAGCTGTTTTAAAGATATCTTCATCTTTGATTCAGACCTAGTGGTAACCATATCGTAAATCAATCTTCGAGAATACCATTGCTTCACGTAGCTGATCAAACAGATCATCTATGCGGGGTAACATATATCTGTTTTTTATAGTCATTTTATTTAGCTGACGGTAATCTATACACAGTCGTAGAGTTCCATCCTTCTTCTTAACAAAAATAACAGGTGCTCCCTAGGGAGACACACTGGGTCTAATGTAATTTTTATCAATGAGTTCCTTTAACTACGTCTTTAATTCATTTAATTCCAGGATATTCATTCGGTATGGGGATTTTGAGCTGGGCACTGCACCAGGTACCAGCTCAATAGTAAAATATAATTCCCGCTTCGGAGGCAGCCCTAGAATTTCTTCCGGAAATACATCCGAATACTCCTTTAGGATTGGAATGTCTTCCACTTTTAATTTATTTTTGTTATTAGTATTTTCTTCATTAATTACTGTTACAGCAAAGGCTTTACAACCCTTCCGAACAACTCTCTTAAGCTGTAAAGCAGAAATATGTCTTATGGTTGTTTTCCTAGGGATTCCTTTTACATTTACTGTTTCTCCATTTTTATTTAGGCAAGTAAAGGTTTTATCGAAACAGTTCAGGACTACCCTATGCTATTCTATCCAATCCATACCAATTAACATATCATATGAACATAAAGGTAAAACATTAAGCTTAACAAAGGTCTCAAACTAATCCATTGTTACTGTACAATTCTTAACAAAGCTAATTACCTTTCTCTTTGCACCAGTAGCTAACTGGACTAACCAAGACTTTGAAAACTTTTCTACTGATAGCTTACACTTTTCTACTAAATCAGGAGAAATACAGATTAAACTAGCTCATGGATCGATTAAAATAGATATAGGTATTTGATTTAGCTTACCTTCCACTTCCACCATGGAAGTTTGATAATCCGCTTACATGTTCTCCAATGCTGCATTGATCCTGGGCATTGTCCTCGCTAGATCACCGACAGTCATCTCCTCCTGTATCGTGTGTATGTTGCTAACAATCTTCTTCTGATTGGGACAAACTAATGCATAATGAGGACCATTACATTTCCATCATTTTATTGGTTCCTTTCGTTCAAAATTCTTGGTATAGTTACTGTGATTATTAACAGATTCTTTATTTCTTTGACCATTTGGATTGGTCTGTGAATTACTTTTGTTCACTTGGAAATTTTTACTAGGAAAATTTTGTGTGTTATTATTCTTAAAATTTCGGTTAGGTACAAAACCTTTCTTCTTATGTTCAAAATTATTAGTTCTTTTGGGCTTCCAGTTTGTCATACTTTCCTTTTTGTGATTATGTTCATAACAGAAATTCACCTTTCTCATCGCTTCTTCTAAATTTTTCGGATTGTCATACTCAATTCTGTCTTTTATATGATAGGGTAAACAGCTGAGAAACCGTTGTACCTTAGGCTTCTCGTCCACAATATATGGCACATACCTGAGCAGACTTAGAAATTTACTATTTAGTTCTTTCATATTCATTGTTCCCAGTTTTAGTTCGTAAAATTCCTTAGCCCTCTCCTCATAGTATTGTTCAGACAAAAATTTCTTTTTAAAATAGTTCTTGAATAAACTCCAGTTAATGTTTTCCTCCCTAATGCCTTTTACTCTTTTTAGGTCTTGCAACAAATATCTACTTTCCCAGTGAGGTTATAAATAGCCATTCTGGCTTTCAGTTGATTAGAGTAGTTATAAATTTGAAAATATTTCTTCATCCCAGACATCCATGACTCCGCCTCTTCTTCCTTCTCAGTTTCACCATTAAAGATTGGTGGCTTGATTTTCTTGAATTCTCCAGAGATTTCTTCATAAGGTTTAAACTTTCTCTTTCTAGTATAATGATTATCTTCACTACTATTACTAGTATTTTGATAATTCTTTTTATGTGAATCACCACACACCTCAGAAGATGAACTACTTTCGATTTTAAATTGTTTAGTCTTTTTATCTTTATGTTGGTAAGGCATATCTTCAAACTCTGTTCGTTTATCTTTTTTCTCGTTCTGAAATCTTTCCATCAAAATCTGATTTAGCTCCTCCTGAGCTCTCAGTATTCTCTCATTTGCTTTTTTGATCGTTTCCATTTCCGTTCTTAGTTCCTTAACTGTTTGTCGCAGTTCAGAAGAATTATTAGTTATTTATTCTTGTATAGGTTCTCTTTGTAAATTACTTTGTTCAGTAAATGAGAATTCATCATCCGCATATTCTTCCAATCTTTCCATACCTGCAGTTAACTCAGAAAAATATCTGGAAGTATAATTCAAAAGAAAAATTAAAAAAATCAGTATACATGTTTTAAATCTATGGTTCTATTTATGCATGTTGAGCCACGTTCAGGCCTAGTGTCTGAACCTTGTGCTCTGATACCACATGTAATAACCAAAAAATTCGTAAAAAATTAAAATTTTTCATGTAACATAAAATGTCAAGGTTGTCATTGCCAATGAACCATTAACTGTTAGCAGATATTCAAAATAAATAACAAAGAGCATTTCTTTTCTTTGATTCTGTATAAGTTATTAGTTTATCTTAAAGTAATATGTTAGGAATGTTAAACACAACAGTTTATGTTATTCAGAAGGTGAGAAAAGAATACTGTATCTTAATCGATGCTAATTGTGTTGACGTTTTCTTTTGTCAAGTAGGATAGAATCTAGGGTGATATCGGGGCTTACTTAACTTACAGCTAATACAGTGGAATGATGGTTCTTTTTACAGGTTCTAAACAGGTAAACAGATTGTTCCAGTAAAAATTCCAGTCAAGAATGATACTCCACTAGCATAGGATAAAATGCTAGTAAATAAAATGTTTGATTTCAGCTTGACCCTGTAAGAGGTAACGTTGGTATTACTGATGTTATCAAGCTGCATAAAGACGGTAAAACAAAACTGTGAAAGGATAGGTTATGTGCATTTCAGTTTACTACCATAATATGTGATCCAAGTAATTCTTTCTTCTCTGTATTTTTCAACTATATGCTTATAAGTTTCAAATTGAAATGTTTAAGAACACTTCTATTTCTGTCCAAAGAATATATGACCTAACATTTTTATAAAAGAAAAGATATATTACGCATGCATGTACCTATAATTACATATCCGTCGTATAGCAATTGGAATATGGTTCTGTTCATATCAAATTGATTTCTTGTTGTAAACATTAAAATACTCCTTGTTTATGATTTCTCTAAATCATGTACTATTACTTGGTTTTCTTATATATAAAACTTTGTTTTATACGAGCTTTGGTTTTTCAATAAATATAATATGCTTGCTAAAGGTATTTACATAATGACCCTTGCTCCAGGGTTCCTATAAATAGGTGTCTTCATAAAACTAAATTGTCTTTCTTGAATATTAAACTGCCTTTGTCAAAACAGGCATTAGTTTACATGAGGGACTCTTATAAAAGTTTGGGTTTATAACTAATACTATACACAAACCTATATGTAAATGAACACCTCCTCAAACGAGATCTAAGGTTACACACTTTTATGGAAGGTAGAATTATCTCCATCGTGGGGTCTTAATACTATCAAATTTAGACATTAAAGCAAGGTGATCATAGATATCCTATGGTTAACTATTGGTCCTTTGGTAAAACTAGATAAATTTCTATAATGCAAAGACTACATGTATAGACTAAGGTTCTAGGACAAGGAATCGATACGAGAGATACACTCTTATAAAAACATTATAAGAAAAAAAAATTGACTTAAGCCAATGATTGTGCAGATTGCAATTGGGACTACAACTTTGGCTCAAAACCCATAATTTGAAAGATTAATGAAGGACATGTGGTTGGAAAAAATGGCTAGGGTTTCTCGTTAACTTGTATTGGCATATAAATTTATTGAACCCTAAAAATATGCTTGTTTGTTTGGGTTGTGGCGTGGTTGAGCCGAGAGCTCATGGTCGCCATGTATTCTGTCGAACCTCCAAAATAATGCACATGAGCCTCTGCAATCTCGTTGAGGTGGTGAAGAAAGTTGAGAAGCAGTTTACTGTCCAAAGTGAGGTGGTTGTTTTTTACTGTGAAGAGGATAAAGGGTTGGGATAAATTTACCTTCGTTTCGCTTTGAGAGTAAAATCTCTATGTGCAAGTTAATGACTATAACCAGCGTGAAAGAATTTCTACGTGAAGAGTATTTGGTTCTTATTTGCTGTTGGATTTTGTGTCGAGGGTTTGAAACCTTCTTGATGTGGCTAGGGCTTTTCTCGACTACCCAGCTACTCGACTCCAGAAGGTAAGAAAAACAATTATTATTCCTTGTAGTTTATTTGCATAGTTTCAAATGTTTAAAAAATGTGAAAAAGAAGTAGCTAACCGAACTTGGTTTTCTTCTCCCTACACATGTTCTCCAGGCCAAGCTTGAAGTTGCAGAGTTCTACCAACGGCTTCCTTAAGGGCATCCACCCTGGTAAGCCTCGGTTCACCTGGGGTTTCTCCTACGCATTTTATGGTGGAAAGTGATGGCACTACCATGTGTTTGGGTTGTGGACTCAGCTGCGGTTCTTGTTTGCTCTGTTTGGTCTTTTTAATTTTTAGGTTTAAAATCCTTCGTGGTTGTCTGTAATGAGTGGATATGGCTTTCACAGTTGCGACTTTAAGAATTTGGTTTTGAGCTTACTCAGCCTTAATTGATATAGATGGCGATAATTTTTAAACTCTGGCTTCAAGCTGTGACTTTGCTTGTCAGGTCACTTGGTGGTTTCTTGAAGATTTTGATTAGGGTTTTTATAGGAGAAAGAATGGTCGTAGTTATAGAAATTCCAAAAATGGTAAAGGGATTTCATAGCCATATCTGATGGTTGTTTATTTTAAAAAATTGCGAATTCTGTTTAATTTATAGAAGTCATTTTTTATGAGGCTTTTAAGCCTAGACAGATAATATATAAGAAGGGTCGTAGGCCATACTATATTTGTTCAGTGTTGTTTTTGTTGGGTTTATATTTATGTATAATTTTGTTTTAATTGTTATTCTTATTATTATTCAGCTTTTCATTGTTTAGGGTTAGCTTGATCAGTAAGAAAATATTGTTTCATATTAAAAGATTATGAATTGATAATCTTTGATTGTGGATTATTTGATAGCAAATAAAAATAATAATACTATATTTTTATTGGAAAAATAGGACTGAGTTTGGTTATTGTAAACTAGGTTTTTTTGGAATAATCTTTACTAGGTTTTAGTATTTATAATTTTGAATTTCACCCTAGTATGATAGTATAGATCTCTTGTAAACCGTAGTTATTTCTAAAGGTTTACAACGTTAGTAACTTTTTGTTTATAGTAAACCTAGTTATATTGAATGACTAACTAGGTGATTAGATAACCTAAATTACTGTTTACTAGGTTAAACCTAGCTTAAATATTTTATTGTTCCTACATTATTTATTTAGGTCTACTTACTAGATTTATAAAATGTAACTATACTAGTTTTACTATATAAAATATTATGCATACTAGTATGTATTATTTAAATTTATTCTTATATCTGTAATTAGATAATTTAAATACTTTTCAATAGATAATACAATACAACTAAAGTTCTGCAATTTGAGTTACACAAAAACCTGTAGAAGCAATCATTTACTTCTGCATTCATTTTTTTATTATTTAAATTTACTTATCTATAATAAACATGCCTGTTGTACTAGAGTACTGCCTTGCATGAGGTGTGGAAAAATAAAGTTTGGGTAATTTTTCTATCTATCAATTAACTCAGCAATATCTCTAATGATTTACCCTAATCTAACCAGTTACTAACTTTCATAGTATAAATAACTTTTCCTTCTTTATCCATAACAACAATAAAACAACAATATACTATAATCATGAGAAAAACTCTTAAACTTTTTCGAAACAGTAAATAAGATAATGGCTAAACCTAAACAAGTAGAACCTGTCAAATAGATGAGGTGACAACAGCTTAAGGAGGTTGTTCCTCCCAACCAACTCCTATAGAAGAGCTAAACAACAAATCTCAGGACCCTCGAGCTTGTCTCTTGATCCTCATGGTAGAGTACTGGGTGAGAGACATAGTCTTGAGATCCTTTGCAACTCCACTGAGTGTTCAGCAGTAACTCAATCCTGCTTACAACAGTAAGAACTTCAGCTTAGAATAACTGTACAAGTTCAGTCTTCAACACTTAATCCCTCAAACTTACTTCAACTAGTCCCCTCCATCGAATTCACATGTGCACTTCATTCACTCAGAATGATCACAAATCCAGAATGAGCAGCCTCAACTGTCTTCAATGGGAAGTTTTGTTAACATGCCTAGGTCTTTTGGGTCAGTTTTTACTTAATGAGCCACCTGCTCCCGTTCCACTTTCTCGGGGAATCTTGACCACAAATAGAGGGAAGTTGCCACCTGCAACAACTCAGAAGTAGTTTGAGGATGCTGCCACTTGTCAATATGCTCTCAACCTAGTCTCCTCCATCATGTGACCAGTAAACACTCATTTAACAGCTTCCCTAAGCTGTTGTCTCATCTTTTATTTATTTAATAATAAAATATTCTGCAATACATTAAATTATCCTTGACCCCACTTGGTCATTAATTACAAACTTTAACATAATGTTCCTCAATAACATAAAATTGTTTTTGCAAATTGGGGCATGTGACATTTGAGATAATTATATTAATAATATGCTTGCATTTTTCCAGTATTTAATAGTTTCCAAAGTTCTCAAAGACTTAGATTTATTTTGGAACCTTGGAAAGAAGTTTAAAAGCTTTAATATTAATTGACTTACTAAATATCTAAATATGTTAATAATATGTATATGCAAAGTATGGTCAATAAACATGTCCGCTTCAAGATTGAAATATTCATAATAATAATATGCTTGTATCTTTTCTAGTATTTAATTTTCTTTTAACATGTTTCACGTCAAATACATCATCCCTGCCTCAAAAATATCTTGTTATGGAACAATTGCAATTAGTGCAATTAGAGCTTGTTGGCTCAACTTCAATATTTATGCACTATTATTGTTTGTTTAGCTCTTGGAAAATTGGTGCCAGCTCATTTTTCCAAGTTTTAAAACTAAACGCTTAATTACCAATGATCGATCTTAATATTATTTGTTTAGACAAATGACATATTTCAATTGGATGATACCGGTTTAAGGAATATGTACTATGTCAATTTAGGTTTGGCCTGAATAAATGATTCAACTGCCTAGTGTACTTTCAAACACTTTCTGGGTCCAATTGGATATATAGCACATTTAAAAGCAATGTTTGCACACGCATTCAGATATGCATGCATTGAGAGAGTTGAGAGGCATGCAAAACTAGTGTTTGAATATTTCAGAAATATTTGGTGAGTTGCATTCAATATTGAGAAGGTTGAGAGACTTTTTTGGTGAAAGGCACTATGTTGGATAAGTTGTGAGCATAAGCGTGGAAATGGTGATATGACAAGGCGATGGAGAGGAGATTTGGGGTGAGGAAAGAGATTAATGGAGTGTGCCATGGATGGATACCGTTTTAATTGATTGGACATGAGGATGTGGTGTCTCCTCAAGAAGAGAAACATAATTCTTCTAAAAATGGAAAATGACTTTTACAGGAATGAAGAGATCATAACTAAGAAAGAATGCATGCCATGTTGAAGAAAATGAAACCTACGAGGAACAAGGTTCTTATCATGATAACTTCTATATTTGAATGTTGGAAATGAAGATGCTCCTAAAGGCTTAATCAATTCTTTATAGTCCATATTTTGCAAGAATGCATCTGAAGCATAATGAAAATTCGTGTAGCAGTGATGCTACCTTTTAGGAACCTGAGGAAGTTAATAAAGTATGGTGTTATGCAATTGATGATCTAGAAATGGGTAGCTAAAAAATAACTCAATTTCTTTCCATTAACAGATACTTAATCCAAATTCTCAATTTCTCATTATTCACAAAGTAATTGGCATAACAATCAAATTTAGGTTCAACAATTGAAATTAACAAACAAGCACATGAAAAGATATGCAAACAAGATTTGATAGTGGAGTTCGCTAGACACATTGGCTATTTCTTCAAGGTCACGCGACACTAGAGCCACTTGTATTTCTCTCCCAATATATGGTCTAATTCTCTCCTTACAAAGATAAACAATGCATTCTCAAGCAAGCACAACTTGATATCTCTCCTTTACAAAAGGGAAATAATTGATTCTCACTTGAAGTGGAAAATATGCATTCTCAAGCAATCCTAGTTCCTTCTCCAAATAAGAGGCTTATATAGCTTTACATGGTTTATAATTACTTCCAACATATCAAGGAGAAAAAATATCTAAATATCCCATAATTTAGGATCAAAGCACAACTCAAGAGATAAGATCAAAGAAAATATCAAACATCCCCATGAACATCTCAACTCTCCATGAATATATCAAGTCTGCCATGAGACTAGGAAGCTATAATGATACATATCTTTTACATTAGTTCCTCATGACATTCTGAGAGGAAAAATTCAAAGTATATAGTCCTTAATAATTTATTTATCTCATTTTATTTTATTATTTTTCCTTTTTTGTTCAAAAATTCAAAAAGGGATATCTTCTTTGTACGAAGTCCATTTAACGTTGTTCAAGTTGCGTAAGAAAACTCTATTTGATCGTTTGGTTGTGCGAACAACTTTGGAAACAATGGAGACCCTTTGCATTTGTTGATTGAGTCGTAGATCCTCCTGGATCAATTGAATACTAAAGGGAATAAACATATGGACACAAATTGCATATCAGTCCCAGGAAGATTTCATAGCCTATTTCAACCTCTAAAAAACGTGAAGATTATAGTACTAGTCTTTGAGTTAAGAAGGATATAATATTACAAAGTATTTTTCACGCAAAAAAAAAGGTCATAACTCTATTTCTTGTATTGTGTTCTTTCACCACATATAAACAAAGAGAATGTTTTGACTATACCCTGATGGTCTCTCCTCAATCACTCTAACTGAACCCTGATGGTCTCTCCTCAATCACTGACGAAGGACCCTCAACTCTATGGGCCCTCTCATCCTCCCACATGTGCCGACAACTCCTTGACGTCACCCACACGTGTGTTGTGCTGCTAATGTTGTTGCTCACGTCCTCCTCACTAGTTGATCACTCTATTGTTGCTACTACTACTCTTCATACTCTGAATATGATCAGTGAAATATATTTCTCACTAATCCAGTGAATGAACTCCTCAAATTTATGAATCGTTGTTCTCTCACTGCTTTGAGGAATGCGTCCCAGCTATCTCAGATGGTTTTCCATCCTTGGTCAATTGTTGCTCGCAACTACACTGATCTCCTGATACTCACAAAAGATAAATTATTTTTTCACCCTTAATGCATTTTTATAAGTCACTAAGAAATTAGGTCACCAAACCCTAATTTCACTTTGTGCCAAAAATCATACTGTTGCATTAAAAAATGCATGCATGCACTTTTGCATGTAACTAGAAAAAGTGTCTTAACTCACTGCATGTCTCCGCTGCTAGATCCATGACACGTAGCAGAGTGAATATCACACTCTACCCTCCTGCATATGATGATAAGTGCCTCTATGCTATGAAGTCCACATGGAGGACATCTTGAGTTACCCCATAACTCAACACTCCCTCTTAACGAGGGACGTCTGACCACAACCGATGCCTGGATCCAACAAGTTCTCTCTTGCAGTAATTTCCATATATGTTTTGACTACCTCTGCTACCCTCTAACCTTTAGTACTCTGATCCTTCTCCATCCTAGTGGTCTTGGAAGGATCCTCTCGCTTTCTCTCAGACCAAATCACTCATCCTGGGCTTATACTCCCTCTGAGTCTCTACTGCAACCAACCTCTAAAGTTATCATTAAGCAGATGAACGATACCTAACCTCCCTTCCTTGAGATGATTAAGCTTGCTCATGTGCTAGATCCATCTTATTAATCTCATACCAACTCAGTCTATGGTTGGTACTAGTATGAGCATCTAGCTCATCTCTCTTCCCTATGAACTAACTCTCCAAAGGCTCATCCAAACTGGAAGCTTATAGCTTTGACTCCATCTCAGATTCTGATGAGGACTTTGACAACCACCCAACTCCTCTTGAAGTAGGTATTCCCTGCACCATATACTCTCCACCAATCTCGTGACCCATCAACACTAGTTCAGCTCCCACTAGATAAGTAAATATCAATTGTCTTTGAAGCACCACAGAGAAACACACATCATCCAAACATGATACTGAGAGTATGCTCACTCTCATTCTTGGTATGTAAAGAACTCTAGCCACTTCTAAGAGTTTCCTACAATCTAGTAGGTACCCGACCCTTCCTAATCCTCAGATCACATGCTTTGTTCCATCATAATCTCTGAAAGTCTTCTCAGGAGTATCCTGAAGGAATATGAATGCTTCTCGCATTCGAGTCATATTACTGCAATGCCTATAGTTCACTAGCCATCTCTCATCAACATGTACCTCATGATGACTTCTATCATGTCCAAATACAAAATAGGCAAGAGAGAACTCCCTCTCAAACTTGTTGGTGAACTCATCCACCTCTTCTAGCGCTGCCACCTGTTCATCCCTCTTCTCCTTATTCTTGTTCTTATGAGGGCATTGGAATCCATAGTAATAATGACTTAAATATGTAGCATAACATATTTATCAACCGTGAATTGCAAATCGACAAAAAAGAAATACATGTTGTCTGGAATAATGCAAATTCATAACAATTAGTTGAACAAAAAACTAGAATACTAGTAGCATATGTTCAATGACTTGTTCTATAGCATACCCGATCCTCCAAATTAGATACAAAACATATAAAATCCTTTAATATATTACAATTTTTAATAAAATGCCATAAAATGAAACAATGGAGTACATTTGCAATAAGTGCCAATATGGATGAGGATATATTCAAAATGGAGGTGAAGGGTAGAAAAAAGATGGGTATATGAATAGGGAAAATGTTGGTTAAAAAGATGGCAAATATTTGGCCCATCAATTAGTTATCTATGTTTTCACATTAGCCAATCAATTACTATTTGTTGAAACTACTGGTGAGAATATATGTGTTTTGTGTCTAATTCTTCAAGTTGTTAAACATAGGATGCATTTTAAGTATAATAAATATTGCATTTAATCTATGATTGCATACTAATTTTAGAATAGGATTGCATTTGCATTTTGTATGATCACCCCCCTACATTTACATAATTTCACTCAAACAATCATAACGATGGTCGGGACATAAGCTGGATGGATTTTCTATTTCAAACAACATGAGGTTGGATTGGGGCCTTAGGTTGGGGAAAAAACCTTCTGATTGGACATGGGAAACATACCTTCTCAACATATCTATTGTGATTAATTGTCATGTCTAATTTGTGGAATTTTTCTTGTGTGCTTTGACATTTCCATGTGGCTTATTAGATTCATTGGTATGATGAACAATGAGGGAATTTTTATTCTTGGTTTGTGTGACTTGATGTTGTTAGAAACTAATGAATACGTACGTTAGTATAAAATTCATAGCTTTTGAACCATGAAATATACATATGATAGCCCTACGCCTAATTTGTTGAATAGTGGAATGACATACAATTGTGAGTGCTTTAGCCTAGTTCATTTGAACTCACCAGAGCTATGATATCCAATGGTTGGAGATACCAAACTATCCATCCAATTGCTCAAATACAATCAATGGATATGCTAATAGATTTGTTAACATAGTTTCCTTTCCCATCCTGTTGGGAAAATAATTCTTGGTGTTAGGATTATTATTATGTTATCTTCATATTCATGTGAGGAGAAGATCAAAAGTCATTGGTGAATAGGAAGAGTCACTCATGATTCCAAGAGACCATTTGGGAAGATGAACCCAAGGGTAATTTCTCAATGTATGTATTGTGCATTAATTAATAGGAAATTAGTGCTTTGACACCTATCTCTTTGTTTGTGTGGTTATTCTTCTTATGTATATGGATTATGTTCATCCAATCATTCATTTTCCCAAATAGGCACCCAACAGTGGTATCATATCTCAATATGATCCTATGACTTGTTATCCTCTGATCCTGCTCCCTGCATTTTGTTTTCCTGGCCAATCTCTCCGTCGTTTTATCTATCATATCCTTGTCCAACCCTCTGCTTGTTAGTCTTGCATGATGAGTGCTCAATCTAAAACTGGGGGGGTGTTAACTTCACTAACTTTCCATCAGGTTTTTGCAATCCTTTTGCTAGTGTTAGAATGTCCTCTCCATCAACTGAAATTTCAAGGTATAAATTTAGGTGTTTTCTGCCCATGATTCCTCTCCAAACCTACACCGGCCTGCATCCTCAACACGTCGATGTTGGAAAATGAGTGCAGAAAATACTCAATCACATCATCAGGTGGACTGTGCAATGTATATCTCCTTGTATTCCTTTAAAAACACCGATTCTGTGCAAAACCACCCACTTTTATTTTCATAGAGGTGAAACATCATTCTTGAATTCCTTTGGATTGAGAGGAGCTTGAAGATAATGTCCCAAGATCTTCAATATTGGTTTCATACGTTCTCATGGAAGGGGAATTCAAACACCATTAATACTTCCAGAATGCCTCATGACAACCATTTCCAACAAGTGTTTGTATTCTTGGGAATGGCCTTAACACAATAGAATCAGATCACCATCATTCAAGAACTCAAGTATAACAGATGAATCATCAATTCAACATTCAAAAGTGTAACTTGCAAAGTGTTGTTTTTTTTTTCATTTATAGTGCATCTTTGGTACTTGCATGTGTTTTGTAAAGTATCAAATTGAAGCCTAAGTTGAATTACATTGTACTTGGGTGCATTCTTTGCTGAAACTAACACCCCTCATATTTTGAATCCGAGTCTGCTAAGTCTTGTTGTAAAGGGGGGAGTATCAAGAATCCCTTAGCTTGTTGATTCAGTCTACTTCATCCTACCTACACAAGGAGGCATAAAATAGTCCTCACCATGTCTCAAACTGAAGAAATATTAGAGTTGTTGAACACCCAATGCTTACTACTATAAATGGCACAATCACAATCATCAAAGAAACACTCCAAACAGTTATCATACACTTACAGGATTCAAAATCCAAAGAGGATGAAGTACATAAAAGGAATCAATATTATGAACTAGTGTTTGTTCAAAACAACCCTCTCTTTGAAGATGATTCCTATAAGCTGCCAAAACATAATGAAATAATGTTAGAATATGTACAACCTGTTCATAGTTCCAGATGCCAACATTGTGATATAGTTGGCCATATGATAGATCAATGTTTTGATATTCATCCATGTTAGCATTTATGGAAGTGTAACCATTCTTCGTATAGGTGTGTGAAACTAAAGAAACCTGCAAGAGTGAAACTTGCAGCAAAATATTGTACTACATATTATCCTGTACCTAATAGGGAGAACATGATGTCAACAATCAAGTTTTGAATCCTTGTATTTCTAACAACAAGCAATAATGGCATTCTTCAGGTGAGCCAGATCAAGCGAGCCTGAGCCACAATGATTTTCGATGGCCAGATTCATAGATGTATAAAGAAGACAAAAGAGAACCTTGCTCCAGAGTACTCATGTGTTTTGTGTCTAGTTTTGACACCATGAGACTCATTACTCCTCACGTTGTTCCTAACAGGGGGAATGATAAATCTTTAAAAAAAATTGAGTGCGAACAAGTGAGCTAGATTAAGCAAACCAAGTCAGTTTCATGTTCAATTGATCTCTAGAGTTTGTGGTCAACCTAGAACCACACATTTAGCAGAATATTTCATTTTTTTCTAGACATCATATGGCGGTCCCCAAACCACTACTTTCCAGAGTATCGCTAAGCCTTTGTGTCAAATTCCAAACAAACCTCTGAGCAAGAAACAAAGTTGTTTCCCAGTTCAATAGTTTTTGTGGTCATCCTTAAACCACCCACTTAGTAGAAGAATTCAACTTATACTATCCCTTTTTGTTTGTGGTAATCCAAAACCACCACTTCACATAGCACTTGTATTTAGCAGGAGAAGTCAACTTTTGCTAACTTGCTTGGAAATCCAAATTGTCAAGTTGGAATTTTTCAGTAGTGGTAGTTGTCCACTTCCAGTTATTCAACTCTCTTTTCTTGGGCTCACATACACCCCTTTGAATTAAGAGGGGGGTTGTTGGGAACATAATCCTTGGTGTTAGGATTATTATTATGTTTTCTCCCTATTCACGTGAGGAGAATACCTAAATTCAATGGTGAATAGGAAGAGTCACTTGGGAGTCCAAGAGACCACTTGGGAAGATGAACCCGAGGGTCATTTCCCAGTGTATATATTGTACATTAATTAATGGGAAAAGAGTTCTTTGAAACCTATCTCTCTTTGTTTGTGTGGTTATCCTTCTTGTGTATCTGGCTTGTGTTCAACTAATCATTCATTTTCCCTAATGGGCACCCAACACAACTCAATTATTATTTTTAATTCTCTATATTTAGAAATTAATTTATTCTCACATCAGAAGCCTTGGAATCCATTATGAAGACACATATCTCTACATAATTCCAAGAATAGAGGTTGTATTTCATTTCATAAAAGATCCATGTTGGTGGGATGTGAGGACTAGAAGTCCCACATTTATGATTAGAAGTGGATATTTTATAGGAGTTTAACTTTTGTGTTGAAGGAGTTAGAGATGGGCCTGATGGTTATGTGATAGATGTTCATACAAAAGACGTTGAAGTGATTGGATTGAATAGATTTGGACCAATAAAGGAGAGTGCTAAAGAATGTGGAAGATGAGAGTGATTAAGATGAATGGGAACATGAGTTTTCCAAATAAAATCTAGAAGATGAGAGGTTGATGAACAAGAAGCACTAGAAGGATATTCCTATGTATGTTGGGAGTTTAAATATTGATAAGTTGATGGAATAGATTCAAGACTTGAAATATCACTTTTAATACAAGGGAGTTGAATACCCAAATAAGGTAAAGATTACGAGCATGAATTTGAAGGGACATGCATCTAAATGGTGGTGCAATCTACAATTGTATATACAAAGAAGACGAAAGGAAAACATAGAAGCAAGACAAGAGTGTTACTAAGTTGAAATGTAAGTTTATGACTTATAATTTTATTTTGATCATGCTTACAGGATTGTAAAATTTGAAGTAAAGGGATGATTGTGTAGAGGGACATGTGGAGGAGTTTCATAGAATACCCATGAGATATGGTTTTGTGTAGAAGAGTACAGAGAACACCACTAATTTGTCAATGGTATTAGACTATCCATTCAAAGGGAAGTATGTATTGAGAAGGTGGATACAATAGAGTAGGTTTACCAATCAGTTTTGAAAGTGACATGGAAGAAGTTGATAAGAAGGCATCATTATTAAATAATAATGAGAAGAAGTGGATAGAAGATGCTTGGAGGAGAGCATACATATGGAGTGGAGTATGGTATGTGTAACAAGATGAAGATGGTGTCAACAGAAGAGTTCGTTGATGTTGTTGTGGAGAAGAGGGAGTGTGTGCATGAAGTGCATGTGATTAAAGCATGCCAAAAGAGATTAAATAATAGGTTGCTTCATAATAGTTGTAAGATAATGTAATTGTAGAATGAGTACCATCACAAAAGATGCAAAGCATGGGAACTCGTGGTTCCCAAATGTAATTTGAGTTGATTTGGTTGAATGTAGTGAGCATTATGCAACATAAGAAAATGATGATGAAGTTGCTAAGTTGATGAGTGAGAGTGACAATGAAGCGAGGAGTGTAGTAATCCCAAAGATGTAAGATAGAAGGGATACCTACGAATAATGTGTTTGAAGATGTAGCAATTACAAAAGGAGGTGCCAATATAACTAGAGAGAAGAGAAGATGAAGACAAACAACAATAAGTGGACATTAAAGTGCACCACATTAATGTGCTTTTAGTAGCATTGATAAATATAAATAGATTGCATCCAATGAGAGTGATTTACAACTTAAACAACAAACATTGATGGTGGTGTGGGAAGGAGTGATGAGAATTGAGTTGGAGTTACAATAGGATATATAAATGGTGATGAAGACAAGGAGATGTTTACATAGTCAAACTTAGGGATGATGTATATCGTAATTCAAAGAGTTGCAATATTGAGGAGTGGAAAGAGGAAGATAAAGGATTCCAATTGGGAGAGAGAGAACATAGAGTGGTTCAAAGTAGAGAAAAATAAGGAAGAAGACGAGAATGAATAACAAGCATTTATTGATCTATTAGTAACGTTGTGAGAAATATGCTCACATATTTTCTACTAGGGTACTCTAATGTAGGAGCATACCCAAGTTCATGAATACACCACACCCCCCCAAAAAAGTTATTTCCAATTTATGTTTTGGTGAAATTTCATCAAGAAATATTTATTTTAAGGATTGTGATCAATCCCATAACCAAACATGACATAAATATCATGCATTTGGATTTCAATAATGCCAAAGGGTTTAGTTCATTTTGAAACCTCAAATCTTCATCAAGTTTGGCTCTAAATTTTAAATGTGTTGAAGTTAGACATATTCTTATACCTACCTAAAAATTTCATCAAAGAGTATTCAATTCAATATTGGTTGAAGAAAAGCCACAAACTAAGTGTAATGATAATTTCTTATTTTAGTACACATGCCCTTCTTTTTACTATTCAAACGATTAGTTCTAGCTTGTATTTGGAACTTGAAGAGGTGTCTCTTAGATATGTGGAAGTGGGATTAATAAAATAAATGCTTGGGTTTCCCCAATAAATGAAAGGACTTGGAACCAAACAATGATAAGTATTTTAAGCTTAGATAGTTTAAATATATTTGAATTTCATTCAGTTGGTGCTTTTGGTGTTTGAATGTAGAAGGAGCATGAGCTCTTGGACACTGCAAAGTGTGTGAAACTTTAGATGTGTAGGATTGGATTTGATATGTTTGGTAATACATTTCCAAAGGCATTTTAAACCCTCCAAGATTTTAATAAAGAAGTAGAATGTGTTGTGTGTGAAATTAAGTTGTGTTTAATTTCAATTGTACGTGCTTATTGTTATTTTCTACATTTGCTTTCATTTGCAAGCCCTTTGTTTGCCTCATTTTGTATCAAATATGGAACAATAACTTGATTTGCAAGTGTAGTTGCATCATGTTTGATGACAATTCCTTCAAATAGTTGTTGTTCACCCTAAGTTCAATATTTTTTCAATCACTTCGCATGGATCCTTTCTAAGCACAAGGTGGGGACATTTAGAGAGAATGCATCTTTAAGAACATATTGGACGCTATAGACGATGCCTACATCTACAAGGTACATGGAGGAGGAGGATGTATATTATAGAATGAATGAGTATAGTTTTCATGTTGCAAGTGGCCTCATACATTACATTGGTCCATTGACCAAAAATACACTTTCTCTTTTTCTACTTTAGGCATATTAACTAAATTAATATAATCATTTGATGTAAAATTATTGTAAATAAAATAGTTTAAGGCTCAAATGTTGGGCCATCTTATTATTGCACTTAAATATTAAATCCAATATTTTATTTTGCAACTACACCTTAAAAATCATTCTAGAGGTTAAATGAAGTCTTCTAGTGACAATGTTGTGCATTCTAATGTGTTCTATATTGAAAGACATATTTTTCATTTGTGAGCTAATCCACTACCTATTTTTATTTATATTCAAACATAAATGTGTGTTTTATTTTATTTAATGTTCATCTTTAACCCTTATTATTTTGATTTCTTAGCTTGTTGGACATTTTTAAAATAGAGCATGGTGTATATCTAATCATTTTTATTTAAACTATTATATGTGCATGGCTTATCTATTATCTAAGTTGAGTAGTGTGTTATATTATCTCAATAGTTTTAAAATGCCATTTTAATGTAATAAATGTATCTTTTTTATTCCAAAATCTTATTTATTTCCTTTTTAGATAACATATATCAGGGAAAGCTTATTGGGCACTTCCCTTCATTTCAAGGATGGTACCCAAGGTAAGCCTTAGATTCACAACTCACCAATTAAAAACATATAAAAAAGTAAGATTTGAACCCAAGTAGAGAGGGTAACACATTTTCTCACAACCACTCAACTACACAGTTAAATTATTCCAAAATCAATTTTGTGTTAATTTTTTTCTCTTTTCATAGAAATGGGTCCCCCTCCCTCATTTTTGTAACCTGTTTCACTTTTGAAATATAATAAAGAACTTTTTATAGAACAATCTTCCTTTATTATTCGAATATGTATGTGTAATCTACCCACCCCATTATTTTGTTCCTTGTTTCTTTGTTTGCATAATTTTAACTTCACTTCTATTATATTTCATGTTTTTATTTTCCATTATTCCTATAATTATAATGTTAATTTTTTTTCACACAAAAAAGTTATAGATTTTGTATATCCTCTATGATTTCCAAATATCATTTGTTAATTCCAAGTCTCAAATAATTGTTTTATTGTAGAATTCAATGATAGTTAAGAACATAAGATTTGTGACTTGCATATTCATAGGAATTTTGCCTCAAGGAGTGGATTTAGCCAATTGACTATAGGCTAATTGCGTATTCATCACCCTTTTCATATATGGAAATTGCAAGTGTTAGTCCATATGGATTCTTAGCTTAACTTTGTTCATTAAAAAATGGAAATTCAGAACATTGGTCCACATGGATTCTCAACTTAACTTTCTTCATTAAATCAAATTGTCTTACAATACTCCCTTATTCATAACTATTATTTTGAATTTACTATTAAATTGCACATTGTTCACTACTAAAACATTTAACATTTTTCATATCATCTTTCAAAAGATTTCGACATGATTTACAACATCTTCCCCATACTGGGTTGTAAAGTACCTAGCTACCCTCGTTGCAATTAATAAATAAGTGAAATAGATACTTCATTAAATTTAAAGCATTGTCTTCACTATCAATTTCCTTCCCCATAATAGTGTAAGTGGTAATGAAAGCATAGAGAACCAAATCTAAAGCCACCAAATTGTGTTTGTGTCTTTTGGATAATACCTACAATCCCATGGCATTAGCTAACAATGTTTTCTCACATGTCATGGAAATCAAAAGCCTAACACATGTCATGGAACCAAAAGCTCATAAGAATAAGTATTGAAGCACTTGTGCATTGGCCTTAAATTAGTATAGACTCATCTAACTCTCACATGTCATGGAAACCAAAAGCTCATAAGGATATGTATTGAAGCACTTGTGCATTGGCCTTAAATTAGTATAGACTCATCTAACTTTCGTTCTACAAAGCACCAAAAGAGACCAAATCTACAAACTATTCACCACTAAATTAGAACGCACATCCCTTTCACCACTATGATACATATATTCTTATTTTTATTTTTACTTTTTATTTTATTTTACAAACTGACACTTTTCCCATTTGAGTTATAAAAATGCACCTTCTCAATGCAAAAACTCATTAAAGAAAGCAATAAATTGGCCATATAATATAATTAATATACTTTTGAAGATAACTTATAACATCAACAACAACAAAATGTAAAAAAAAAATTGGTCCAGAAAGCTCATGATGTCATGGCCACAACACTCACCACCTTTCTCTAGGGTCTGTTGCGAGGTGTGGCACTGCCTGACGCAGCTCAGGGGCGTGGCTAGCCTAATCGCATTCCAGCAAACTACACCTTAATATATTTTGCGGAAGCGATTTGCTTAACACTTGAACATTCACACTTAGAATTATTCAGGTTTAATTGTTAACACATTATCTTAAGGAAACGTCAAAAGAAAGTGTACAACAGATAGAAAGGTGGGGTTGCTTCACTGCAGAGCCCTGGAAAACTTGTATTAAAATGAGAGAGCATTGTCAACACAACTAATACTCCCAGTACGCACCACCAAGGCTACAACACACCAATACACAGAAGATATAACAAAACGCAGTGCTAACATTACTGCAGCTCAGCACGCACAACAGTGAAAATAACAGTAAAATAGAAAAGACTAAGAATGCATAGTAGCGACTTTCTCCTCCTTGCTTCATGTTGCAACTTCGTTTACTGCTAGGGTTCCGCTCCTTCGTTTGCTAAGAAAAAATTGGATCTTCCAACTTGCGTGATCAAAAGATGATTGATGAGTTAATTGACAAGTGCCTTTGCCAATATATAGGCACCTCTAGAGTAGGAGTCTCCTCAAAAGGTGGGTGCACCCTCTCGCTAAGCGAACCAATTGATCGGGGTCCACACGCAACACTCTTTCTCTTGGTTGACTTCCCCTCATCTGCGCACTTGCTTGGTGGCTTCTTTGGTTGGGTGTGAGTGCTCCTGAGAGAACATCCCACTTAACATGCCTTGAAGTCCTCCGCAACATGGTGTCATGCCCACCTTCTATGGACGCTTATTTTGTCGATCCGTCTGTCCACGCATCATGCCGCATTACCGGGTGTCATTCCCCCATTCTCCCTCAAGGCGTCTTCTTACAACGTATGCTTTGGTCCAATTGTGCTGCCAACCACCGAATGTGCCAAAGGTGACGCGCTGCCAAATACGGGCTTTGTTTGTGGGTGCGCACCCCTACTTGGTCTGCACGCCCCACTCCATCCTGTCACTTAGCCAAGTGAACACTTTCCAAGCGTCCCAACCGGATCCAACATGCCCACTTGAGCGCCCAAGGTATCTTTTGGGAATGGAGAAGGTGTCGCCAAAAACGGGGCCGTGACAGCCTCCCCCACTCAAAATTGTTGTCGTCTCGGCAACGTTCCCAAGTAACTAGGAACCTTCTACAACCACTGCTTCATGCTCGAACTGATCCGCAACCATCTACCGCAACTAAGAGTGTCTAAAAGCCTCTCAACCATCAGTTGCTGCACCTGCCACCTAATACCATAAGTACTTTTCCAATCCATCAACGCCTCCATCCGATGCTATCCCCTAAAGCCAAACAAGTTGGGGCACTAATCCAACTTTTTGTCCAACTCAAAGAAATGAACTTCGTCATCTCCGAACTACATTTCCCTCTACGTTTCGGTGTACTCCACAACCTGTCGATCCATGGTAAAAACCACGGTTGAACTGTCCATTTACATAGACAATTCGTTGAAGTACACCTGGCTGAATCTATCCGCACCGTTTAATTGTTAACTGTCTAAGTCCACCTTTGCAAGGTGCCTTTGGACTCACTGCCTTCGTCATAGGTAGCGAGCCAACACGATCGTCTCTTCATCCACCCGGGTCAAAATCGAAGTGATGTTGCCATCCATCACATGTCAACTTGTCAATAGAAAGCTTCAATGCCTTCTCAAAAACTATTAAGGATTCCATGAAACCTGTCCATCCAGCTCCCCATCCAAGAGTTTCCAAGTCTTGTTGTCATCCATTTCTTTGATCCGCAAGCTTGTTGTTCCAACTTTTGTTTCTTACTGTACTTCATTTCCTTGAGGACTCGTCGTAGTCTTGCATCAAGCCATCACCAACTCCATGACTTCAAACATTGTTGATTTCTGTTGTTCTGTCAAAGTCATGCTGTCATGTAGGCCCACAACTCTCTTGGACGCATGTCTGCTGCAATCCATCGTTACTTCTGCTATCTCGATTAGACTTCTGTTGCAGCTGCAACTGTTTTCCCAAATTTTTTGAAATTTTGGACCCTCCTTTTAATTTTTATCTTGCCTGAGAGTGGGTGGATTCATGAATTTTGTTTTGTTTTCCCTCTGCTACAGTTTGGATTGTCTTGAGATCAACTGTTTTCATGCTTTCAAAAAATTGTTGTGTCTGCAAATGCTCTGGGTCGTAGAGTTTAAAGTTCGATCTGAAAATGTTGCCCTTTGATCTGCGATTTCTTTCTTCGATATCGGTAGTCTATTTCTTGGTTTCGTCGCTGTTTCGAAGGTGAAACGAACTTCTTCATCGCTGCCCAGCTGAAAGTCTGTTAGAACTTAACTTTTTAGTTTGGTTATTCAGAGGTCACTTAAGCAATGCATCGGAGCCATTTTTCCCTAAGGAGCCTCCGTTGCGGAAGTTGAACGATGAATGTTCTGACGGATAGCTTTGACTTTTTCGATGCCATGATGTTATTATTTTGACTTGCTATGCACTTTTGGAGGTTGGTTGAAGTTTGAGTCGGTGTTTTGATCTCTATGACGCCGTTGTTTTGGAGGTGAGACCAACTTTTGAGACCGTTGCACAACCTTAAGATTTTCCGAACACTTTGTTTTCATGATGTTTCTGCGCCATATCGAAAAGTTTTATGACTGTAAGTCGGGAGCCGTAGTCTAATTGTCTTCCGCCATTGCAGCTCCCGAGTGAACTAATGTCCGCCATATAACTGCTCCACTTACCGATGTTTTGTTATGTCTTTTGCCGATATGTTTTATTTGCTGTGGAGCTCGTAGTCTTTCCGTCTTTCGCCATTGCGGTTGCGTATTGCACTAACCACCCGACGTTTATGTCATTCCATTCGTCAACAAGGGGTTTTTTCTGCCCGATGCTTTAGTATTTAGTCTTTCCGACACCGATAGACTTAATGGTCTCGCGGAACTCGTTGTCCATCTGAAGCCCTCCGTTGCGGCTGTTAAGTACTCATAAGTCATAAATCTGAAATGTAATGTCTCTATGAATCATGAGAACTCACAAACTAACAAAACTGTGAGATTAAAACGGTTTGGGGAGCCCAAAGGTCACTGGGGGAGGGGCAGCCCAAGGGTTTTGTGGTTTTTGTATAAAGATAGGAAAGTTAGAGGGAACCAGGGCTTTTTTCCCTGGAAAAACTTGTGAACCACTTGTTGTAAGAGGAACTACTTTGTTTTACAATAATAAATTACAAATTTTTCCTGTTGGAGAAGGTGTTGTGTGGAATGTTCGAATGTGATAATATGAACAATGTTGAAGGGGAGCTATTTCATTTTCAACTGTGTTTCATTAACTGTGAGAGCGTTCTAACTTGTTGAACCTATGTTATTTGAATGTTCTCTGGTTTATTCTGTGATAATTTCCACTATGAGTAATGGAGGTTTTAATGGTTGATGAGCTATCTTGTCGTGTATATCTTCATTCACGTTTATGTGTTTTGATTCTAAGAACAACTATCTGTGATTTATCTTAACATGTGAACAGTATTACATTAGTCGTGAATTAATATCTTGCTCCCTAGGGACTGCTTGGTTAGTGTTGTTTTTCTAGTTGTGTGTTATTTAGATGCAAGAGAGTCTAAGACGAGAGGTAAGAACCTGCGCATCACATTGTGACCACTCCTTGCATACTTAATCAATCTGCATTTTAGCTAGGCACTTG
Organism: Pseudotsuga menziesii; assembly: GCA_001517045.1. Classification (NCBI taxonomy): domain Eukaryota; kingdom Viridiplantae; phylum Streptophyta; class Pinopsida; order Pinales; family Pinaceae; genus Pseudotsuga; species Pseudotsuga menziesii. The sequence goes on from LPNX010631732.1 coordinate 1,201,977, forward strand.
CATGTCATACTTAAAACTAAAAATACAAAAATATACACGGTGGACCAGGCCGCAACCGGTAAAGCCCTTTGTTTTTTGTTACTTGACCTACGGTAGCCGGACCGCAAACCGGACGGATTCCCTACACCAAACAGTCACGGGCTAGTTGGGAACGTTGACTGGGGAGAATCCCTTATTGTTGTTGCCTGCAAATTTCCAGGCCTCAACAATTTCTGGCGCTAGAAGGAGGGCCGCCAATGCATGGCTGGCCGAGGAAACCCGTTTTCTCGAAATTATTCCACCGGTGATAGTTTATAAAGCAGTTTGTTTTCCAATCCAATTCATGAAGAGAAGGGTAGAGAACACTTGTATTCTGTCAATAATGAAGTTGTTAATGATCTGAGAAGGCACACTAGGGCATATGTGAAGAATATTGGAGGATTACCGATTATCCATGACTTGCCCAGAAGAGGATATAATAAGAAAGACCATCCTATATTGGAAGACTCAGTGTTGGTTAGAGATTTGGAAGAACTTGTAGAAACAACCTTACAGGAAGTTGTACAACCTTTGAATCAAGTAGGCCCAGATACCCCTTACAGTTCTCCTGTTCATACTCCTATTCATTCACCACCTCACTCTCCATCCAGACTCATGGCAGGTGTAAATGAAAATCAGCCACCTAGCCCACCAAATCCACCACCGGCTTGGAAAGCCATATCACCTTTGAACTTAACACCTCCATTGCACGACTTACCTCAAGCTTTTGAAAAGATGCTGCCCAAGTTTGATCCAAATGAGAAGATGTTAGTTGATGACCATTTGCAAAGTTTCTATTTGGCAATAGAGGGATTAAGGGCTGGGGAATATGAGGATGTAGTTTGTAGACTTTTTCCACACACCCTTAAAGGAGCAGCAACATCATGGTACTTTGGTTTTCCTGCAAACTCTATCCCATATTGGGATACCTTTGAAAGGATTTTTAGGAGTAAGTATGCAACCCAAAAAACTCATGCCGCTCTCATGAAAGGACTATGCACCTTAAAGAAAGAAAGAAAAGAGAAGGTGCACAGTTTCACCCAAAGATTTGCAGCCTATGTTAAGAATTTTTATGAAGCTAACAAACCCTCGGATAAAGTCCTGATTGAATATTATACCTCAGCTCTAGGACCTGAGTTGGCCATGTTTTCCAAAATGAAGGCCAAACCTACGCTAGCAGAGACTTATGAAGAAGCGGAGAGAGTAGAGTCTGAAAGGGAAGGTATCGAAGATTATCCTGAATGATCAGGAGAAAAAAATGTTGGGAGGAAGGCTTTGTTATTTACTAGGCCTAAAGAGGAGCAATCACCAGATTTTGAAGGAATGGCAAAGATGATGCAGAAGCTCTCTAACAGAATCATAGACTTGGAAAAGGAAAAGGAAGCCCAAAAGTTCTACAAGCCATATTACAAGAAAAGAGAAGATAACAATCAATCCCAACCCCCTTCGCACAGCCCTGCATCCATGAACTTAACGGAGGTGGGAATGGATAAATTTTGCACTTTCCACCAACAACCCCATTCTTAAAAGAATTATCCTCAATGGATAAATTCAATGACGTTGGTCATGAATCAGCTGTTGGATTCTAAATTAACTGAAGACAATGATGAAGAAGGAAAAGACAACAATAAATCAACAGAAAAACAGGAGGATAAGGCCATGGTTTTATGGGATTGTGTATCATTGTTTGATGCCGAGGAAGAAAAGGATCTGACACACGAGGGCATCCTGGAAACAAATGTATCGACGAGAAGCCAAGGATTGATTAAGGAAAATAGTCTTATGCTCCCGAAGATCAAAAGACTTCAAAAGAATGTCAAGAAATTTCAAAACAACTCCACAACTAATAAAATTCTGGAATTTACCATCACGAGTCAAAGTCCTAGACAGGTCAATGTGCCTACTAAGCCCAATGAAGAAAAAATAAATACTGTTAGACCAAATCTCATAGAACATAAGATGGATTATGACACTGTGGAGGATATAAAAAAGGTAAGGGCAAACAGCTCATTATTTGAATTGTGCAATATGCCGCAGCAGAAAGAAAAGCTATTGAAAGCACTTGAAGTATCAGAGGAGAGGCTACCCGCTGACAATCAGCCCTAAGAAGAGGAAATTGGTGAAGCAAGTATGAGAGGTAAGCCTAAAAGCAAGAATCCACCGTTTCTCCTTACTCTTGAAATTTTCAACCACAACATGCATAACTGCCTAGTAGACTCGGGAGCATTAGTCAACGTCATGCCACTATCGGTCTGCAAAAAGATAAATGGAAAACCTAAACCATCTACTTGGAGGGTCGTTCAGTTGGATAGAACGAATGTGAAGGTAATTGGGGAAATGGAGGATGTTCTCGTTCGCTTATCTTCAAATGATAAGGTGTGTCAATTCATTGATATTGTGGTGGTTGACATACCGGAAGCTTATGGACTCGTTCTAAGCAGAGATTGGTCGGCAAAGCTGAACGGATATTTTGCCTTGGATTGGTCACATCTGTGGCTACCATATAAAGGAAGCCCAAATCAAATTAAAGTTTTGAGGGAGCCCCACATGAAGCACAATGTTACTTAGTTCGAAGGTAAAAATGAACCAGTGGATTCTGTTTTGGGAAATTACTTTATTGAGCTAGAACCAGGAAATTATCAAGAGGAAGAAGCCAACGATACATCAGACGCTCAGCCTGATCTCCTTCGGTTTTCACAGGCTGATGAAATTGATTGTAAAATAGTAGAATTAGCTGTAGAAGTAGATGTTCATTTTCGCACAGTAGTGGTTAGTGATTTTTGGACGCTTTTCTTTGATGGTTCTAAAACGTTAGAGGGGTCAGGAGTCGGCTGTGTCCTGATTGACCCTAAGAAAAACAAACATTTTCTTTCATGTAGATTAGAGTTTAAATGTACAATAACACAGCTGAAAATGAAGCATTAGTTCAGGGATTAAGGAAAGCAATTGAATTAAAGGCAAAAAATCTGAAAGTGTTTGGAGATTCTGAAATAATTGTAAAACAAATTCGAAATCAAATACATTGCATTTCTCCTCATTTAAAAGCTTATCAAAATGAAGTATGGGATTTACTTAGAGGTTTTAATGCATTTAACATTCTATCGATTCCTAGACTTAAGAATGCAGCAGCTGACTTGCTCGCCACCTCAGCTGCGAGGCTTGTGCCCTCTAATAATCGGTGCTCTGTTGAATTTCTTTTCAGGCCTTTAGTTTCGGATATGATTACCAATCTACGAGTGTTCGATGATGATCAGCAGATTATAGAATGATTGAAAAACGATGAGACCTTCAAAGGGGTTATTATTGATGAAGAAGAACATCAAGCCGAGCTAAAATTCGATAATTTTATTCCTAAAGGAGTCAGGACTTTAGAACGGATGTTTGATTTAAACAAGAAATTTAGAAGACCGGTGAATGTGAAGACTCATAGCTCATCTCTACAGTTCGAGTTGATTAATTTGGGGACTGAAATTGTGCCTAAATATGTGAATTTGGGAAAGTGTTGCTCCCCAGGTGAAAGGAATAAGTTTATCAGTCTTTTCAAACAATACAAAGATGTTTTTGCCTGGACGTATGAAGATTTGAAGACATATGACACCAATATTATCCAGCATGTTATCCCCATCAAATCTGGAATCAAACCTTATCAGCAACCTTTAAGGAAAATGCATCCAAAATTAGAACCTTTAATCCAGAGTGAAGTTAATAAACTATTGATGCTAGAATTATCTTCAAGGTTAGGCACTCAGAATGGGTTTCAAATCTGGTACCGGTAAGGAAGAAATCTAGAGAAATAAGGCTATGTGTGGATTTTAGAAACTTAAATCGCGCTTCAGATAAAGACAATTATCCTGTTCCACCCATGGAGCAGATATTGCAAATGGTTTCAGGTTCTGAACTATTCTCTTTATTAGATGGATTCTCAGGCTACAATCAAGTGTGAGTAGCCGAAGAAGACAGACTAAAAACAACATTCAGGACCAGGTGGGGAACTTTTGCTTATAGAAGAATGCCCTTTGGACTCATAAACGCTGGAGCTACTTTCCAGAGGGCTATGGACATAGCTTTCCGCGGTCTAATCGGCCGCAGCATTGTAGTATACCTCGATGACATCACAATTTTCTCAAAGAAAAAAGAGGAACACGCATTTCATCTAAAGCAAAATTTTGAATGTTGCCGAAAATATGGTATCTCGCTAAACCCCAAGAAGTGTGTGTTTGCCGTTACAAAAGGTAAGTTGTTGGGTCACATGGTTTCTAAGAAGGGGATCTCCATATACCCAGAAAGGATCAAAGCCATCAAACAGATTCCCTTACCCCATAATAAAAAGGCCATGCAATCATTTATGGGGACAATAAATTTCGTGCGAAGGTTTGTGCCAGATTTCGCTCAAATTGTTAAACCTTTGCAGCAAATGGTAAAGCAAAGTGTACAATTCAAGTGGACTGATGTAGAGAAGAATGCATTTAGTAAAATAAAGACAACTATTGCACACGCACCCTCCCTCAAAAGTCCAGATTTTGAGAAAGATTTTATTTTGTACACTTTCGCATCTGATGATTCACTAGCAGCTGTGCTTACCTAGAAGGAAGATGGGGGAGATGAGTTCCCCATATCATTTATGAGCACTGGTCTGCAAGGGGCCGAATTGAACTACCCAGCTATGGATAAACAAGATTACGCAGTGTTCAAAGCGGTGAAACAATCCAGACCATACATACTTAAGAACCGGACAAAGGTAATAGTTCCACAGTGTAACGAATATAAAATAAATTATTAAATAGATTAGTTAATTATGAAAGGGTGTGACCCTTCACGCTCAAATCCTATAAAGGCGAGGCTCCATTGTACATTTTACCCATCATCCAATATATTATTTACTATTCATATTCATTATCACAATGATAGTCGGATTCGACTAACGGACAATCGGATTCGGTTGCTCCATTTGGTATCAGAGCTCGGATTCGGCTCCTTCAACCCCTACTTAAGCTCGGACTCAGCTCATCATTTTTTATTCTTTTGCTGCTCCATTTAAACCTCCTTTGCACATCTACCTCCCTCACGTCCTCTCCATGACTGCTCCTCAGCACTTCTACTGCTCCTCTCTTTTTTGCTGCAATCCTACTACCATTGCCCTTCCCTCCACGCTTGACCTCCACATTGCTCTTTCCCATTCCCCAGCCTGCACGCTCCTCCACAATGTTGTCCACTTTCTATTCCCTCTTCCCCTGTTGCTCTACTCTTATCCTCCACTCCTCCATGTCCTCGCTCCTCCCTACTCACACCACAACACGTTGTTCCTCTCCTGCCCAATCGCAGTCTCCTCAAATCTCAGGCGTTGCTCTCTCTCCACCATAGAACTCACCTGCTCACAGTCTCCCTTCACACCTGCATATATATTCTCATGTCCCTCGTATTCATCATGTTTGCATACACCCACGCCCACTTCTGCGCTCATCACTGCTCCGTCATCACCACGCGTTGCTCCTCCCACCACTCTCCACCTGCTTCACACTCCTTGCCACTACGCATCCCCACATCACCCCCTTCTACTGCTTTTTCCATTCCACCTGTGATTTTCCATTGCCACCACTTCCAGCACCCACCTGTGATCTTCCATCGCCACCTCTCCCAGCATCCACTCCGATATCTACCTATAGCTCACCCCCCTCCTTCACGCGATCTCCTCCCATAGGCTCAAACCTTCATTCAAATTCAAAATAAAACAAAGAACAATTATTATAATAATTTTATTATTTCTAAATAATAAATATTATACTATAACCCTTGAAAAAAAAATCAAATTTTATATTTTCATTATAATATTTGTAAAAAAAAAAA
>LPNX010631732.1:1208014-1265763 GCA_001517045.1 Pseudotsuga menziesii
ACGAGAGAAACCAAGTTGATCAAGACAATAAACAAGACAAGGAGACAAACTATTTTAGGAATGACCAACATACCAATAATATAGTTGATAAAGATGAGCTCGACCAAGATCATGATGGGATTCAAGCCAGTATTGTTGATAATAAAGATGATCCATACAATGAAAATAGATGTATCCTACAGTATGCCAAGGAATTCAAGTCAAACAAATCAAATATCATAGATTCATCTTCTACCTTAACTATTCTACTACCCTCGAGAAACCTAAATGTAACACTACCTGGTGACTTTGAGTGTGAGAAGCCTCAAGAGACGCCACTTCTCGAGATAAATCATAAAGATAATAAAAGGAAAACATTACGTGATGACATCCTAAGTATCGTGGGACAAGCGATTTCTAAAACAAAGTTTCATATGGTCAGTCACAAAAATGTTTCTCATATTCATGTCCATGGAAAACGAGACAACAATAATAAACAGAATGGAGTACAAATTCAAGTAACAAATAAAGGGAAATTGACAAACTATGGTGTAAAGAATAAGCACATACCTAATACAAGTTCTAAAACAAAAGACATAAAGGAAGTAATGACGTTGTTTCAACACAAAACAAAAATGAAAAGACGACAACAATAATCTAAGCTTTGAGGACAAAGCTTCCTTAAAGGGAGTGGCAATGTAACGAATATAAAATAAATTATTAAATAGATTAGTTAATTATGAAAGGGTGTGACCCTTCATGCTCAAAGCCTATAAAGGCGAGCCTCCATTGTACATTTTACCCATCATCCAATATATTATTTACTATTCATATTCATTATCACAATGATAGTCGGATTTGACTAACGGACAACCGGATTCGGTTGCTCCACACACCCAGTTGTGAGGTCTCTTTTCGTACAAAAGGAGTTAGGAGAAAGAAGATGCAACTGGGTAACAGCTCTACAAGAGTATGACCTCGAATTCAATCCAACCTCCATAGTTAAAGGGCAAGGATTGTGGAGACTGATCACTGAAAGTAAAGACAATGAAGAACATGACTGGGAAGACGAAGCTGAGTTACATTTGATGGATGTATGTCCTCTCTTCACAGCTCCAGATTCCTGGTATCGAGACCTTATGCATTACCTTCAGGCGGGATTGTTACCAGAACATTGGAATTCTAAGCAAAGAAGAGCACTGCGTCTTAAATCAGCCTCATATCAAATTGTTGAAGGGATATTATTCAGAATGAATTATGATGGAGTTCTTCTTAGATGCTTAGAGAAAGAAGAGGTGAAGAACGTAATGATAGATTTACATGATGGGCCTGCTAGAGGAAATTTCTCTGGAGATACTACAGCTCATAAAATTCTTAGAGCCGGATACTATTGGCCGACACTGTTCAAAGATGCACACGGTCATGTCAGAAAATGTGACATTTGTCAAAGGTGTGGTGGAAGACAAGTTAAAGCAGCAGGACCGTTAAAGCCTGTGATGATAACAGAAGCTTTTAAGCAGTGGGGGATAGATATCATTGGGGAGATAAAACCGAATTCTTCCCTGCAACACAAGTATATTCTGACAGCAACCGATTACTTCACCCGTTGGGTCGAAGCCATTCTATTGCGTAAAGTAAATGAAGATGTGGTCATGGACTTCTTGCAAGATCATATTATGACCAGGTTTGGAGTTCCAATTTCTTTAGTTTTCGATAATGCTACTTACTTTTCCTCGATTAGATTAACTGCATTTGCTTATGAGAAAGGAATTAAGTTGCACTACTCTGCCAATTACTATCCACAGGGAAATGGTTTGGCTGAATCTACAAACAAGAATCTGATTAGGATTTTAAAAAAGAAGGTGATAGAAAATCAGAGGAGTTGGCACTCAGCTTTATCGAATGCTCTTTGGGCTGATAGGGTCACCCCCAAGAATTCGTTAGGCGTGTCCTCGTATACCCTTGTTTATGGAAAAGAGGCCATTCTACCCCCCAATATCATGCTACCCTCCTCCATAATAGCTCAGGAATCCAGAGGATTAGATAATGAAGTTTTGTAGGTAAGGATACATAATCTTTTGAAGGCAGAGGAATCTAGATCCAAGGCCGAAGAACGTTTTAAACAACAACAGGAGGTAGTAAAGAGATGGTTTGATAAACACAAAGCTGGAACAAAATAATTCGAGGTGGGAGATTTGGTTTTCAAGTGGGATCACCCTCATGATGAGAAAGGAAAACACACGAAATTCCAATAGTTATAGGTAGGCCCTTTCCAAATTGCAGCAAAACTTGGCCCCTCAACCTATAAATTGAAAGATTTACAGGGGTGGGAAGAGAACTTACCAGTAAATGGTTTAGATATCAAACCTTATTTTTCCTGAGTTTTGTTTTGTTCTTTTGCTTTGTACATAAATAATTTGCTTTGTTGGTTATCTTTGATTTATTTTATTTTCTGTTGGTTTTAGTTAGCTTTTGGTTGACTTCAATAAAAGAAGCAAACTTTTGGTTGCATGGAGAACATCAGAACTCTGGATTAACTAAAATCCTTGATTATAAGACTGTGTACTATTGTTTTACCTGAAAGAATTTCTTCTAGTTTAACAGTTTTCCTAAATGGCTATGAACACATTGAAGTCCTACTTAATCCTTGTAAAATAACTCAGGATCAAAAGTCTGGAATACTCTTTCGAGGCTCCATCCATCTCACATTTAAAAAATGTCCTAGGGAGTGACAACAAAAGGCCCATGGAAAGGAAGCAAGGTAAACAGTATATTATATATAAATGATCCCATGCCAAGAATTGAATGCCAAAAGGCAAATAAGAGTCAAAAGCTCCTAAGAAAGAAATATGTATCAAAACAAAGTACTGAACCATTTAAGTACAAAATTGCCAAAGTTCTTCTCCATCCGTGAGCTGAAAGTCAAATGCATCTCTCACACAAAAGGACACTATGGATAGAAGAGCCTGAATAAAAAAATTCAGAGAGAAAGGCATGAAGGAGGACTCATAAAAAGGACGAAAAGTCCAAAAGCACAAAAAGTGCAAGATGGCATGGGAATGAGGAACAAATGAACATTGTTGTTTACCATATGTTACGATCCTGTGGTGCCCAAGCTAGAAACTACCCAAAGATAGAGGTAAAAAATGAAACTCATATTCTTGGCCTCAAAAGAGTTATCTTGACTTTGGAATCTTGGTTTCCATTTTCCTAAATTGGACTACCCTTAATGATTAAAAGTACATATATTTGACATTTGGGAAATCCAAACATCTAGAAGAATTCAACATGTTGGTTTTATTGTTAAACAGTTTGTTACTTAAGGAAGAAATTATCCAGAGATCTTGGTTCACCAGGTAGTCGCCAATTGTTGCAGCTGCAACTGTTTTCCCAATTTTTTTGAAATTTTGGACCCTCCTTTTAATTTTTATCTTGCCTGGGAGTGGGTGGATTCATGAATTCTGTTTTGTTTTCCCTCTGCTACAGTTTGGATTGTCTTGAGATCAACTATTTTCATGCTTTTCAAAAAATTGTTGTGTCTGCAAAGGCTCTGGGTCGTAGAGTTTAAAGTTCGATCTGAAAATGTTTCCCTTTGATCTACGATTTCTTTCTTCAATATCGGTAGTCTATTTCTTGTTTTCGCCGCTGTTTCAAAGGTGAAATGAACTTCTTCGTCGTTGCCCGGCTGAAAGTATGTTGGAACTTAACTTTTTAGTTTGGTTATTCGGAGGTCACTTAAGCAATGCATTGGAGCCATTTTTCCCTACAGAGCCTCCGTTGCAGAAGTTGAACGATGAATGTTCTGACGGATAGCTTTGACTTTTCCGATGCCGTGATGTTATTATTTTGACTTGCTGTGCACTTTTGGAGGTTGGTTGAAGTTTGAGTCAGTGTTTTGATCTCTATGACGCCGCTGTTTTGGAGGTGAGACCAACTTTTGAGACCGCTACACAACCTTAAGATTTTCCGAACACTTGACGTTTTCATGATATTTTTGCGCCATATCGAAAAGTTTTATGACTGTAAGTCGGAAGCCGTAGTTTGATTGCCTTCCGCCATTGAGGCTCCCGAGCGAACTAATTTCCGCCACATAACTGCTCCGCTCGCTGATGTTTTGTTATGGTTTTCGTCGATATGTTTTATTTGCCGCGGAGCCCGTAGTCTTTTCGTCTTCCACCATTGCGGCTGCGTATTGCACTAACCACCAAACGTTTATGTCATTCCGTTCGTCGACAAGGAGTTTTTTTCTGCCTGATGCTTTATTATTTAGTCTTTCTGACGCCAATAGACTTAATGGTCTCGCGGAACTTGTTGTCTATCTAAAGCCCTCCATTGCGGCTGTTAATTAAACTATCCTACCAATGCTTTAGTGATTCTCTTGCCGGTGAAGGTTTTTTCCCACCTGTTTTGTGTGTGTTTTTATCCTATCTGATGGGTGGCAAAGATTTCATTTTCTATCATTTTAAGGTTTTCGCGACGAGAACGCAGTACAAGGCCTCATTTTGGTGATTAGTTTTATTGTTAATATGGTTTACGTTTGTTGAAAAGACACAGTTTGAATTAATGATAAATTTTGTTTTAACTGTAGACAGACTTAGAGGATTCTTCACATTACTGCTGCAAAGGCGACATAGCTGAAGGACAAAGCAGTAAGAAGTTGGCTGAAAAGTGATAGGCAGAGATGTTCTGAGATCAACAGGATCTTAAAAAAGACAAATAAAAGACAAAGTGGAATCAATAGCAACATAGGCCCAGGCTTGGAAAGGTTCATCAGTTACTGAGCTGGTCCCGTTTCATGAAGTACTCATAAGTCATAAATCTGAAATGTAACGTCTCTATGAATCATGAGCACTCACAAACTGACAAAACTGTGAGATTAAAACGGTTTGGGGAGCCCAAAGGTCACTGGGGGAGGGGTAGCCCAAGGGTTTTGTGGTTTTTGTATAAAGATAGGAAAGCTAGAGGGAACCGGGGCTTTTTTCCCTGGAAAAACTTGTGAACCACTTATTGTAAGAGGAACTACTTCATTTTACAATAATAAATTACAAATTTTGCCTATTGGAGAAGGTGCTGTGTGGAATGTTCGAATGTGATAATATGAACAATGTTGAAGGGGAACTATTTTGTTTTCAACTGTGTTTCATTAACTAGCGTTCTAACTTGTTGAACCTATGCTCTTATTTGAATGTTCTCTGGTTTATTCTATGATAATTTCCACTATGCGTAATGGAGGTTTTAATGGTTGATGAGCTATCTTGTCGCATATATCTTCATTCATGTTTATGTGTTTTGATTCTAAGAACAACTATCTGTGATTTATCTTAACATGTGAACAGTATTACATTACTCATGAATTAATATCTTGCTCCCTAGGGACAGCTTGGTTAGTGTTGTTTTTCTAGTTGTGTGTGATTTAGATGCAAGAGAGTCTAAGATGAGAGGTAAGAACCTGCGCATCACATTGTGACCACTCCTTGCATGCTTAATCAATCTGCATTTTAGCTAGGCACTTGCATGTCATACTTAAAACTAAAAATACAAAAATATTCACGGTGGACCGGGCCACAACCGGTAAAACCCTTTGTTTTTTGTTACTTGACCTATAGTAGCCGGACCGCAAACCGGACGGATTCCCTACACCAAACAGTCACGGGCTAGTTGGGAACGTTGACTGGGGAGAATCCCTTGTTGTTGTTGCCTGCGAATTTCCAGGCCTCAACAACTTCGCATCACCTTCACTATTCTTCCCGTTTCCAAGACTAAGCCAACCTTGGTCATCTTGGTGATCAAGCTGTTGAGTTCATTGCTGAAGAGTGATTACTCCAAAATCCTCGGCCCAGGTTGTCTTCCCAACCCAACTCGCCAAAATCTACATCTTTTCCAACTTCTGAACTATCCGCACCAAGTGTCTTTCCCAAACCTTCGTTGTGGATATGCTTGGAAACCTTCCAGTCTCATTGCAAGGTTCCACTGCAACTACTCAGCTTTCCAAACCGCAGGTGGAGTCTGTGTTTCCTTCCGCATCACACTTCAGTCCACCACCATCCTGCTCCTAGAACATCGTTTGTAACAAAGCATTAATTTGCCACAAACACTTGGACGTCTCTGTCAACGCCTCTACTAAACTCGTTCTAGCCATCTTTGTTTTCAACCTTGCTGCAACAAAGTTTGTGCGATGCCGCAACTTGCACCACACTTGAGATTTTCTAGCTCACTTAGCTGCCAACTTCCTAGCAACCTTCGTTTCTCCTTGGCACACTTAGCTCACTCTAAGCGAACCAACACTTAACCAACTTGTCGTTATGCAAAAGCGCACCTGAGCACACCTTTTATTAGCATCTTTTTCGTTTGCTGACAATTCACTGAACAAACCTTCCAATGGGTGATTTCCTTTGCCGAAGCGCACTTTCAACATTGCACCTCAAATTCCCGCACTTGAACAAAAACCTTTCCAAGCGCACTTCAAAATGGAGCCCTTGAACAAATACCTGTCCAAGCGCACTTCTTGGGTGCTCACTTCTCCTTAAGCTCACACCTTCGTTCACTTGCCGAAGTGCTTTGCCAAAAACTTTCTCATCCAACTGCACCAAGACAAACTGCCTGATGCACCTTCGTTTCACACTGTTGAGAGCGCATCTCCACAGACGCCCTTCTGCGGATGCGTACCTTCCTGAGGTCGCTTTTCCTGAGTGCACTATTTCTGCAGAAAAGCTCATTTCTGAGCGCTCCTGTTGAGCACATGCCTTCAATGCCTCTTTTCCAAAATGCGTCCAACTTAGACGCTTGCTAAGGGGTGCTCAGTCCTTGAGCACACCCCAAGTTCCTTCTTCTCGATGCACACATTCTCTTCTAAACGCACGTTTCTTTCCTTAGCGCTTTTTCCAACAGCACTCTCGCAAGCAGCAAAGCCGCCCGCTTGTGAGTGTGAAGCACTCCCAACGGCTCCTTCAAAAAGGTGGGACACTTAACCGAAAAACCGGCCAAGTATCCCTTCAACTCTACCAAAGCACGTGTCTGCCACCCACGCCTTCTTCTTTACCGCATGCTGCCACCGTGCATTTTCTTCCTACGAAGCGCACCCTTGTCCTGCGCGCACCTTTACTTGGTGCACTTAACTATTTTTCCAAAATGTGTGTTTGTTAGATGCACCTTCTTTCGGAACACACGTTGCACCAAAAACACACATCTTCGTCACCTACGGAACACACCTTAGCCTCGTGCGATTCCATTCACCTGAGCGAACCTTCAAAATTTGCGCACTGCAACTTTTCTGACTTAGCGCAATTCTGCCTTAGCGCGAGTCATCTTCACCTGCGGAACGCCCTCTGTCTTAGTGTCTTTCTGTTTTCCTAAGTGCACCTTCAAAATTGGCGCACTTCACTTTTTTGTCGGAGCGCACCTCTACATGTGCTGCTGCAGTCACCTGAGCACGCGTCTCTTCCTGGAGAGCGCGTCCTTGTGTTGCACGATTCACTGCTGTGAAGCCCACATCATCTAAGCACACATTTTCTGAGCATGCACATTTGCAGGAGTGTTCTTCCTGCGAAGCGTGTCCATTTGCGGAGTGCCTGAGCTGCGGCACGCGTTCGTCTGTGGAGCGCCCACTCCTGCGGTGCTTCTGTCTGCAGAGGCTTGCCTCATGCGGAGCGCCCGCCCTATGACGCGCTCTGTTTGTGGAGCTCCCGAGATGTAGAGCGCTCGCTTGAGCCTGCGGAGCGCTCTTCTGAACCTATGGAGCGCTCTTCTGAACCTGCAGAGTGTCTTACTCCTGAAGTGCGACACCTCCTCATGACGCCTTTGTTAGATTTAAAAAGGTTATACAATATATAAAAACATTTAACATCACAACATCATAACCATAATTAAAGGATCACTGAAAGAAAGATAAATGCAACAACACAAGAGAACACAAAGATTTTCCTCGGGGAAACCACGAGCGAGAAAACCCCACAAAACTTCCTCACTATAGAATTCGACCAAGACAGTGTAAAACCCCAACAATAAGAATAGTTGCTCATCTTCCACAATAGACTCTTTCTCTCTCTCTCTCTCTCTCTAAGATGTGATAGAATGAGAGAGGCGCCTCACCTATTTATATTCATTAGGTGTGTTCCTTAACTAACTAAATAGATCGGCCAGGTTCCTTAATTAGGTCTGACCTACCTTGGGAGACTCAAAATACATTTTATATAATACTTCTGTGGGTACTATTTCCCCGACTTACAATGGAGGGTTTACCTCATGACTTTTACATGACCAATTACATCAAGGACATTTCCAAATGGAGGAAGCACATCTCTAAAGGAGAATACAACAAAAGTACAATAAAATATCTTCCGAAGTTACAATATTTTAACACTCCCTCTTAACTAGAAAGGTATTCTACATCAACAACAACCATCATTACAACTATATCACTGACTAGTGAATCTCTATATGTCATAGGAAGTTTTGGAACATCATCATACATCTTCATCATCGATCTCAGTTGGATCATCTTCCATAATCTTAGTATGTAAATACTAAATCATCTTCTGTACATGGTGAATCATCTACTATTAGTATCATCTTCTGTAGTATCAGTATGTGGATATTGAATCATCTAAATCATCTTCTGTAACATTAGTATGTAAATACTGAATCATCTACTATCATGTCAATATATGAATACTTAATCATCTTCTGAATATTGAACCTTCTTTTGTAACATTAGTATGTGAATACTGAATCATATTCTGCCATATCAGTATGTGAATACTGGATCATCTTCTGAACCTTCTTCTGTAACATCAGTATGTGAATATTGAATCTTATTCTGTCACATTAGTATGTGAATACCGAATCTTCTTCTGCCACATCAGTATGTGAATATTGAATCTTCCTCTGAAACATGAGTATGTGAATACTGAATGTTCTTTTGAATCATCTATTTCCCAACATGAGTGTGTAAACATTGAACCATCGTCTTTAACATCAACATCTTTCGAATCATCTACTTGCCAACATCAGTATTGAATCCTCATCTGAACCATCATCATTTTCATCTTTAGTATGTGAATACATAATTATCATCATCTGTATATCCAGTATGTGAATACTGAAGGCATCATCATCTTTATCATAAGTATCATCATCTGCATCTTCAGTATGGGGATACTGAAATATCATTATCATCTGTATCTTCAATATAGAAACACTGAATCACCATCATTTGCATATTCAATATGGGAATACTGAAACATCATCATCTGTATCTTCAGTATAGAAATATTGAATCACCATCATCTGCATCTTCAGTATGTAAATACTGAAACATCATCTATATCTTCAGTATGGGAATACCGAAACATCATCATCTGTATCAACATTTTATAAATACTGAAATAATCAACAACTTCATTAGCATTTAGTACTAAAAACCAAATCATCTTGTAATGCTAGATCATCATCTGCATTACCAGCATAGAGATGTTGGAACATCATCATCATCAACACAAAGTGTTGTGACTACAACTACATCAACATTAACAGCACAGGGTGCTGAGACCACAATCATATCAGCAACAACACAAGGTGTTGGGACCACACCCACATCAACATCAACAACACAGGGTGTTGAGACCATAATCATATCAGCAACAACACAAGGTGTTGGGACCACAACCACATCAACATCATCAACACAGGGTGTTGTGACTTTAACCGTATCAACATTATCAGCACAGGGTGCTGACACCAAAACATCAACACAAGGTGTTGGGACCATAACCAGATCATTAGCATCAAGAATGCTAAAGCAACATCATTATCAACACCAGTATAGAAATACTGAAATTGCCTTAGCAATTATTTCAACAATCATTATTGTAGTAACACTGAAACTTCAAGAATCATCAATCAGCAGTGTAGCAACACTGCAACTAACTCAACAATCATCAGTATAGTAACACTGAAGCACACATCTCAACAATTAGTATAAAAATACTGAAGCAATCATTCCATCAAGCATCTCAGCAAGCATCAATATAACAATACTGAAACAATCGACTCAACCATCATCAAAACATCTAAGCAACCATCATCAACAATCATTGACAATCAACAGTATAACAATACTGCAGCAAACATCAAACATCAACAACAATCGTCAACAATCAACAACATAGCAATACTGTAACAACCATTAAGCATCTCAGTTGTCATCAACAATCAACAGTATAACAATCCTGTAACAATCATCAAACATCTCAACAGTCATCAATAGTATAGCAACACTGTGACAACCATCAACAATCAACAATATAGCAATACTGAGGATACATCTTTCCCTTCATCTTCTTCAGAGCAGCATCACGATGAGTTATCTGGTAGATCTATCTGGGAATTTTTTCCAACTTACTAACTCTTTCGATCCAAACAAGCCTAGTTAGATATATGGATCTCCCTGGGGACCAAACAAGCCTTGTTTGGCTTACTAACCCTTTCGGGCCAAAAAATCCTAGCCAGACATACTAATCCCCCTAGGATCGACAGGCCTTTAGTTTGGCTTACTAACCCTTTCGGACCAAACAAGCCTAGCCAGACGTACCCTCCTCTAGACTGACCCACTCACCACCGCATCCAACATCTATTCTCACTCCCTCTTTTGAGATAGGTCCTTTCGGACCACACCAAGCTTGTCTCGAAAGTATTCAAACTTTACACGAGCCAGAGGCTTAGTCAATACATCTGTTACTTGTTCCTCGGTGGGAACATACTTGAGCTTTACAGCTCCCTTCAGCCACATTCTCTTCTTATACATCTGCAATTGCATTATACATTTACAACTTGCATCATTCTTCTTTTGTGCATCTATAATTGCATCAATATTCTCCACAACTGTATCGTATATTCGTAACTTCATTGTTTCTTCTCTTGTAGGTGATTGCATACAATCCTTCCTACGAGTCAAATACAATTGTTATGATTAGAAACATTTCATAACATATTCAAAATGACAACTTCCCATACATAAAGATATATATAATCATGCAACTATTTCTGCTAATGCAACAACCATCTAAGCCACTTACCCATCACCTGCATATTAGTAGTAAACTACAAATATTCTACTATACATTTCCTAAATCTAGAAACATATCATGTACACATATTTGAACATTTGAATATATAGGAAATGACTATTCAAATACTTATCTTTGTTTGTTTGGTAGATTCCATCTTGATTTCTGTCTTCTTGAATTACTAGAGTCTCTGCCAAATGTGTTCAACTTCATAGTCTAATTCTGAGGACCCGTTCCTATCTTGCTCATCATCGAAAATATTGAGAAAGTCTTCTCACACCATAGATCACATAGAACTGTGTCTGTGAGTCTTACCAGTGCATCTCTTCTTATCCAATGATGAAATGGATAAGAGTATAATCTTCATCTTCATTGGTATAATTCTTCTAGATCATATTCCTCATTACTTAAGGAATATTTACTTGTTTTTTTCTTAGCTACAATATATTCATCCTTGGTTGCATTTAGGGAAACGCTTTGCTTTCTGCAATATGTTGGAGTACATAGTACTACCAACTCAATCAAAGTTGTCAGACCTTTGTAGTACCCTTTAGGTACCACACAATTTGCTCTGCATATTTTACTTAGATAAGTAAAATGTCTTCTGGATTTCATCATGCTTCTAATCTCAAGAATCATGTCAAGATGCTCGAACTTTGAGATCTACCGTAGTCACTCCCTCTTAGGTGGAGAACCATCCTCCCTCTGCATCTGTATTAGGACATTGGGGTGACAAGTAGACTCCTTTGTTGTTAGTCTTCTTTGTGTCCATCTATGTCACTAGATATCAGAATCCTTCATCTCGAACTTTGTTGCAAGTTTTCTCGTCCTTTATAGGATTCTATCTTCAACCTTGTAGTAAAGGTTGGGATCTCCATCACTCTAGTTGATCTTCAAGTTTCTCATGTGACTGCTATGCCATGGGTGCCTACTGAGTTTGTACAAATCCTTCTGCACATAGGTGGTTCTCTGTAGAGAGTCTCAAACTATATAGTTTGCTTGATCTGTTCTTTTACTTTGATTACACCAATTGTCTAGTGTAATATCCATTACTGAAGAGTTGTGTCTAGCACCTAGAGACATGTCTTTCCAAAAACGAATCTCTCTTTTGATAGAACCCACGAACCTTGCTTCGTATCTTTTGATACTTCGTTCAGCGGTATACTTAGTTTTGCAGATTTACTTGGAAGACTTTACAAAAATTCCCTTCATGTTTTGAGCTCATATCCATACATCATTATGTATGATCGACTGGTACTTCTTAGATCATATCATCCTGTCATTCTTCCTTCTTGGGACATTCTTTCGCAAGGTGTCCTTTCTCATCACAACTGAACAATTGAGTTGTGAGATGTCCTTCTATTCTTGGTGGGAATGTTCTTCCTTCTTCTTCTTGGCCTGAGTTGTTAGGGATTGATTGTCATCTCTTCTTCAATCAATTGTGCATTTATTCATATGTGATATTCCTACTAGGACAACTCTCTTGATTTAATTTGGAAGACCATTCAAAGTTGTAATTTATGCTTTTGCTTCGTTGTCATTGTCTTCAAAGGCTTCTAATTGCTCCTTGAGATGAGATATTCTTGCGAAGTAATCATTGAATGTTTTCTTCACATTCTTTGAGTTAAGTTTTCAAGGTCATCTTCGTACATACTATTCATTGCATCAAAAATATCCTTGGGACTCTTCAAGGATGATACATGTGAGATCCAATGGAGGCGAAAATACTCATCTTTGTTTTGACTAGGTCCTTCTTGGCTTCGACTTCATCTTCATCTAAATTTGTAGCTTCTTCTTTGGCACAGTTCTTCATGGAATGCTTCTTCAAGTATGGTAAGCACTCTATAATTCCATGCTTAGAAGTTATTGACTCTTTCAAGCTTGTCCTCAAGCTTGGTATTGTTTATTGTTATGATAAAAATGAGAACCTCAAATGGAAATAGAGAGGATGAAACTTACCAGTGAGAATGCTTCAACTTGATGTTTGCTTGAAGGATATTTTGAAAGACTGCTTCTGGTGGACCTAGGGTTTGATAGAGAAACCCTAATTTTTCAACTTAGGTATCTTTCATATCTGATTGGATAGAAAGATGCACCTCCTCAAGGCAAGCTGAGCAGTATATTTATTTTCCCAAAATTGTGGACACAACTACAAAATATTTGATGCCCTAGTTTTCTTCGGTAGTAGTGTTAGCTCAAAAAATGAAAGTTCAAAGAATGAGAAACTTCATACATAGAGAGATACACCTTCCTAGGGTGAATTTGATGGTCCTCCTTCTTCAACTGATTGGTGGATGGAAGTGCCCGGAACATGAAGCCCTACTTTTTTTCTTCTTCTGCATAAATGACTGATCTTGTTTCTGCGATATCTATGAAATTACTTCTCCTGTGTATCTGAAATTTCTCACTGAGGTAGCCTCACCTAACCTATTTCAAACACCTCAGGTTAGAGAAGAATTGGTTTCACCAATTGGGACTTATGCTAAGTTTCCCAAGGTGACTTGTTTCAAGACTGTTCATCATAACGAACTTGTATGGACTTCCACGTGTCACTCGTTCACCTTCAGGGTCTGAACTTTTTACCACAGAAACTACAGTCTGTTCCCTTTCTGGAACATCTTACGAAATTGTATTTGGACCTTCTTAGCCCGAGATATAGCTATTTTCCCTAGGTCACCTGTTTAAGGTTGAAATCTAGGAGGGGCTGGAAACCTAAGTTGGAGGAATCATATCTCCTAAATTATAGCGAATCTGAGGCTGCAACTTTTACACAAGGTACATCAGGAATTTATCTTCGCCCTGTAAATGTTTCGTCTCTTGAGAATTCTCCAATCTCTAGATATGGCGAAAGTCCCAAAATTACTAGTTTTGGTCTTTTAGGGTTTTCAAGCTTGAAACCCTAATCTTCAATAGTTGTAGCTGTAGCATTGTTTCGGCTGCACAAAGACTTCTTTCAGGGTAGCTCTGATACCATGTTAGATTTTTAATGGTTATACAATATATAAAAGCATTTAGCATCACAACATCATAATCATAAGTAAAGGATCACTGAAAGAAAGACAAATGCAGCAACACAAGAGAACACAAAGATTTTTCTCGGGGAAACCACAAGGGAGAAACCCCGTAAAACTTCCTCAGTATAGAATTCGACCAAGACAGTGTAAAACCCCAGCAACAAGAATAGTTTCTCATCTTCCACAGTAGACTATTTCTCTCTCTCTCTCTCTCTCTCTCTCTCTCTCCAGTGCAATACTTGAGTGTAAGATGTGATAGAATGAGAGAGGCGCCTCAACTATTTATATTCATTAGGTGAGTGCCTCAACTAACTAACTAGGTCGGCCAGGTTCCCTAATTAGGGCCGACCTACATTGGGAGACTCAAAATACATTTTATATAATACTTTTGTGGGTACTATTGCCTCGACTTACAACATCGGGTTTACCTCATGACTGTTACATGACCAATTACATCAAGGACATCTCCGAATGGATGAAGAACATCTCCAAAGGAGAATACAACAAAAATAGAATAGAATATCTTCCGAAGTTACAATATTTTAATAGCCTTCTCTTCGGCAACATGTAACCGAAATGTAGCTTCGCTTTGGCTACACAAGCCCTCCGCCGAAACCACCTGTCAATGTTGTCTGCTCCAATGCTGCACTTAGAGCGAAAACGGCTCTGATACCACTTGTCACGGCCACAACACGCGTCACCTTTCTCTAGGGTCTGTTGCGAAGTGCGGCACTGCCTGGCGCAACTCAGGGGCGTAGCCAGCCTGACCACATTCCACCAGACTACGCCTTAATCGATTACACAGAAGCGATTTGCTTAACACTTGAACATTCACACTTAGAATTATTCAGGTTTAATTGCTAACAAATTATCTTAAGGCAACATCAAAAGAAAGTGCACAACATGTATAAAGGTGGGGTTGCCTCATTGCAGAGCCTCGGAAAACTTGTATTAAAATGACAAAGCGCTGTCAACGCAACTAATACTCCCGGTACGCACCACCAAGGCTACAGCGCACCAATACACAGAAGATATAACAAAACGTAGTGCTGGAATCTATCGCAGCTTAGCACGCACAATAGTGAAAATCACAGTAAAACATAAAAGACTAAGAACTCATAGTAGCGACTTTCTCCTCCTTGCTTCATGCTACGACATTGTTTATTGCTGCGGTTCTGCTCCTTCGTTTGCTAAGCCAAACTTGGATCTTCCAACTTGCTTGATCAAAAGATGATTGATGATTTAATTGACAAGTACCTTTGCCAATATATAGGCGTCTCTAGAGTAGGAGTCTCCTCAAAAGGTGGGCACACCCCCTCGCTAAGCGAACCACTTGCTCAGGGTCCACACGCAACACTCTTTCTCTTGGTTGACTTCCCCTCATCTGCGCACTTGCTTGGTGGCTTCTTTGGTTGGGCGTGGATGCTGCCAAGTGAACGTTCCACTCAGCATGCCTTGAAGTCCTCCGCAACGTGGTGTCATGCCCACCTTCTATGGATGCTTGGTTTTCCGATCCGTCTGTCTGTGTATCATGCCGCATCACTGAGTGTCGTTCCCCCATGCTCCCTCAAGGTGTCTTCTTCCAACGCATGCTTCGATCCAAGTGTGCTGCCAACCGCCGAATGTGCCAAAGGTGTTGCGCTACCAAACGCGGGCTTCGTTTGTGGGTGCACACCCCTACTTGGTCCGCACGCCCCACTTCATCCTGTCACTTAACCAAGTTAACACTTGCCAAGCCTCCCGACTAGATCCAACTTGCCCACTTGGGCACCCAAGGTATCTTTTGGGCGTGGAGAAGGTATCGCCAAAGGTATCTTGGGTGTGCACCCACACCCAAGTAGGGGTGTGGGTGCACACCCCTACTTAATCCCCACACCCCTACTTGGTCCGCACGCCCCACTCCATCTTGTCACTTAGCCAAGTTAACACTTGCCAAGACTCACGACTAGATCCAACTTGCCCACTTGGGCACCCAAGGTATCTTTTGGGCGTGGAGAAGGTATCGCCAAAAACAAGACCGTGACACATGAACCTATAAGATGTACATTAATTGATATGTGGTTTGAGTGGGGTTTAGTTCCCTTAAAGGCAAAAGAGTTCAAACTTCACGGAGAGAAAGTTGAAAATGGAAGCTATCACTATTACACTCAACAATTAGATCACTATTACATTCAACAATTAGACTCAATCGTAGCCAAGACAATGGCTCTATTACCTAGTAAATTTCACAACATGGCTTCTCACTATGTTCGATTTCCTTCTCATAATGTGCTTCCAACTTTTTCTTAAGAATTCAATTCCAGTCCACTTGCATAGATTTTGATGTAGAAGAAGAACATGACGACGATTGATCATGGCAGCACTGGGTCAGGTGGTGTTTCACATTCAACGCAAAATACCACCAACACGAATTCTTAATTTACAAAGCAATACAAGCAGTTTATATGTACACCATGCCAGATTGATGTGTAACCAGGGATGTTTCAACGAAGCACAGCATATTTCGCATAATCGTGTAGAATTCATTGCTACATATGTTGATCTCTTGCAGGGATGCATTCAGAAGAAAGCCTTATCAGAGGGCAGAGGAATCCACGCTCACATCAATAGGCTTGGATTTACAGGAGACAGAGTGTTTGGTAATACGCTTATGAACATGTATGTTAAGTGTGGGAGTGTGATGGACGGTCGCAGACTTTTTGATGAAATGCCGGAACGAGATGTTTGTTCATGGACTGTGATGATTTCAGCTTATGCAAGGCATGGCCCTCATCAGGAGGCATTGTCACTCTTACGCCAGATGCAACGAGCAGGTTTCGAACCCAATTACTTTACTTTCTCCAGTGTTCTTCCTGCATGTGCCAACTTGGGCTCTGTAGAATTGGGTATGGAGATCCATCAAGAAATAATAAAAAGTGGCTTTGAATTTCATGTCTCTGTGACCAGTGCCCTTGTAGACATGTATGCAAAATGTGGGAGTATAGAGAAGGCACGCCAAGTGTTTGACAAAATGCATGAACAAAATGTTGTCTCCTGGACTGCCATGATTGGAGCTTATGCAAAACATGGAAATGTTGAGGAGGCATTGTGGCTATTCTGCCAAATGCAACAAACAGACATTCAACCCAATCAGTTCACCTTTGCCAATGTTCTTTCAGCATGTGCCAGCTCTGCATACCTGGAGCAGGGTATGAAAATCCATGAAGAAATAATAAGACAAGGATTTCAGTGTAATGTCTTTGTGATGACAGCCCTTTTAGGCATGTATGCACAATGTGGGAGCGTAGACAAAGCACGTGAACTGTTTGATAAAATGCACAGGCGGGACCTGGTCTCGTGGAATGCAATGATTGCAGGATATATGCAGAATGGATTTGTTGATAAGGCCATGAATCTCTTTAAGAAAATGCCTGAACGAAATGTGGTTTCATGGAATACAATGATTGCAGGATTTGGGCAGAATGGGCTTGTTGATGAAGCCCTGAAATTCTTTAAGGAAATGCCTGAACAAAGTGTGGCCTCATGGAATGCAATGATTGCTGGATGTTCACAGAATGGACTTGTCTCAGAGGCCCTGGAGCTCTTTCAAAAGATGCCTGAAAGAAATGTACTTTCCTGGACAGCGATGATTTCAGGATTTGCACAGAGTGGACTTGTGGATGACGCTCTCAAGGTTTTTAAGGAAATGCCTGTACGGAATGTGGTCTCATGGAATGCAATGGCTGCAGGATTTGCACAAAATGGGCACTGTAAGGAGGCCCTGAAAGTTTTTCAACAAATGCAATTAGCAGGTGTGAAGCCAAACTCAAAAACGTTTGCTACTATTCTCCCAGCATATGCCAACTTGGGAGCTCTAGAACTGGGTACTGAAATCCATGAAAAAATAGTTAAAAGTGGACTTCAGAATGATGTTATTGTGGTAAATGCCCTGATAGACATGTATGCAAAATGTGGGTGCATTCGTAAGGCACGTGAATTATTTGACAACATGCATGAACAAGATGTTGTCTCATGGACATCAATTATTGCAGGATATGCCATGTATGGCTGTGGCAAAGAGGCCCTCGAGCTCTTTGAACAAATGACATCCTCTGGTATGTGCCCGAACCATGTCACTTTAGTTTGTGTTTTGTCAGCATGCAGCCATACAGGTCTAGTGAATGAGGGCTACCGATATTTCAATTGCATGAGTGAATATCACGTCAAACCTACAATGGATCACTATAGCTGCATGGTTGACCTTCTTGGGCGTGCTGGGTTGCTGGATGAAGCACAAAACTTCATCATTAAAATGCCAATAAAACCGGATGCTGCTGTTTGGAGTAGTTTGCTTGGTGCTTGTAGAATTCATAACAATATAGATCTGGGAGAATGGGTGGCAGACCGCTTTCTTGAGTTCGACTCCAAAAATGCTGCACCTTATCTACTTCTCTCAAATTTATATGCTGCAGCTGGCAGGTGGGATGACATTGGAAAATTACGGAAAATAATGAAAGATAGGGATATAAAAAAGACACCTGGATGCAGTTGGATTGAGGTCAATAAACAGGTGCACACATTCCTTGCAGGTGATGGGTTTTGCCCATGAATGGAAAAAATCTATATGGGCATGGAGAGAATGAGCCACAACACGAAGGTGGCAGAGTATCCCCCTAGTACAAATCTTGTGCTGAATAATGCATACAAGAAGGGAGAAGAACAAAATATTTGCCACCGTTACAAGAATATGGTAACTGCTCAGTGGTTAATAGGTTATTAAATAGTCCCCTCTGGAATGTTGAATTTTTGGCATTAGCATGAATACTTTAAAATTTGCAGAGTAACATAAAACAGATGACAATTGCAGTAAATAACATCAGCACATCAACACACTGAACACAAGAGTTTTTCACTGGGGTAACATTTAAAGGACAAAAACCCCAAAAGCATTAGTAATTCATCTCGTGAATGAGATGACTGAGTTCTTCAATGAATTCTCAAACCCTAATGGGTTTGTACCACAGATCCACAAATTACAGAAGATAATTTTACATAGAAAAAACCAAATTAGGGCTTTCTGCCCTAATTTTCTCTCTCTTGCCTAGAAAATCAGACTGTCCGAATTAGCTGCCCCTGACCTTGTATGTCTGCCCGGACCTGCTGCTAGGCTGCCCGGATCTCTGTTGCTCTTCCTGGATCTTTTCTTCTATGCCTGAATCTGCTGTTGCTCTGCCCGAGCTGCCCGAGCCCTGCCCAGCCTTGTTTGTTGCTGCCCAGATCCACGGTGGCCTGCCCGTGGCCTTTTCTGTTCTTCCTGGGCTTGTGCTCAGGCTGCCCAAGGGTCTGGTGTAGACGGACAGCCCTCACGGGCTTGCCTATTGGCTGCCCGAAGGTCTGGTGCAGACCGGCAGCCCTCACGGGCTAGCTTGTTGGCTGCCCGAGGGTCTGTGCAGACCCCGAACCCTCCTGGGCTGGTCTGTTGGATGCCCAAGGGTTCTGTGTAAACCTATGTTGCACTGGTCTCGGGGACGGGGGGACGCAGGGGACGCGGGGACGAGTTTCCGAGATGGCTAGAGCGCACCCCCAATTTTTCAGGGGACGGCAGGTTGGGGACGGCAATTATATAATATAAAATTTAAAAATAAAAAGTATTTGCAGCATAATATTAAAATAGCTTCCATGAATTTTTATCATAAAATAATGAAACATTTAAACATCAAAACTTAAAAGTTAAAAGTCATACATGTTTGCAGCCTTTGATTGAGATAAATGAGTCATAAAAATGAAAAATCAAAACATGATTGCAGCATGAAATTAAACTATCTTCCAGTCTTTAAAGTTTAAAACTTGAAATTCATATGCAAAAGGAAGAGTCTATCTAAGCATAAATAATAGTTCAAAACGACAAAAATGCCTAAAATAAAACAGTCACTAGTAGTAGTGTCATATGCAAAATGACAAAACGCCAAAATGCCTCAAGGCAACAAAAAAGAAGTCTCTGAATCAATGCCCATAGTAGTATGAAGGTTGAAGCTACTCATAAATTTTGATCCTCTTCATGAAGACTATCCAAAAATGCTTGAGCCTCACTTCCTTCATTCTGATCATCATCAATGCCCTGCAACTGCAACTCCATGTCCTCTAATCGCACATTAACCAATCCTGTATGGATGGATGGCCCATTATCATCATCATCAATTTGTGAAGCATCCTCAGGATCTACATCCCATTTTGCTGCTGGTTCCTGTAAATACTCTGGTGTCTTCCTTGTAAGAAGACGAAGACTACTATGCACATAAACTAGTTTTTCTGCTCTCTTTGAAGTAAGCCCGTTCCTCTTAATAGAGTGGATAAAACTAAATGTGGACCAATTCCTTTCTGCAGCTGAGGAACTAGCAACCTGAGATAATAAACGCATAGCAAGAGTACGGATATCTGGAGTCTTGTCCCCATACATCCTCCACCATCCACTGGGACTTCTTTGTGCCATACCAAGCAAATCAACTTTTGCAGCTTTGGAGAAAGTGGGGCCACTAATCAATGCAAAATCAAGAAATTGCTCTCGAATTATGGTTGCTTGCTCTTGTGTATAGATCTTTTCTATGGCATCAAAGAAACCTTGTTTCACCTCAGGGTCATCTATTGGTGGAACTCTTCCTTCTCTCTCCACATACCACTTTGGATTAAGTGCATAAGCGGCCATATGAAGAGGTGTGTTCATCTTGTTCCACCTTTTTTCTACCAACTTTTGGAGTTCATTAAATAACTCCAAAGAGGGGTCCCTCTCACGAATGGTGGACTTGATCTTTCCAATCATGCTGTCAATTGATTCATATATTTCCCCAAGGCAAGGGGAATTTGAATGTGCATACCTGATTAACTCCACTATTGGAGAGGTGAAAGAGACAATGTATCTCACATCAACCCACCAATCATCATTCAACAACATTTGTCTTACCTTCTTTCCTTGATCTGTTTTGGATTCCCCCCATGCAGTCCACTCAGAGCTAATAACAGTGGACTTTAGGGCCTGTTGCACCTCTAGCATACGGTTAAGAAGAATAAAGTAGGTGGCATACCTTGTATCTGCTGGTTTCAAGAACTCCTTATTTGCATAAATCCTGTAAATAGCTAGAGAGGCATGGTGGTTGCAAATGAACATTTGCGCATCTCTTGCATCCAAAATAATGCGATTGATCCAAGAAATTTTACCAATATCTTTGAGTGCATTATTTAAAGCATGCACACAACAAGGAGTCCAAAATAGATGCTTGTACCTTCTTTGAATCATCAACTCTGCAGACCTACAAACTGGAGCAGCGTCTGTGATAACTTGAACTACATTTGACGAACCAATCTCCTCAATTGCATCTTTTAATACCTCATACTGAAAGGCAGCATCCTTCATCTTTTCAGAACAATCAATTGCCTTCAAGAAATATGGACCGCTTGGAGAGGTGACAATAATATTCAACAAAGGCCTTTGTTGAATATTTGTCCAACCATCCATGACAATTGAGCAGCTGTAATCAACCCATGATTTTCGAAGGCCTTCCATCACCCCTTGCATCTTTGAGACCCCCCTATCTAACAATGTTGTCCTTAATTTATTGTAACCAGGGGGTTGAAATGATGGGCCAGTAGCACAAATTTTCACCATCATCTCTTTGTATTGAGGGGACCGGGTGGCATTAAAAGATATTCCATTAGCAAAGAAAAATTCAGCAATGGCATCCTCTGCCTCATTCTTGCGTTGTACATTGAACATTTCTGTCACAATAGCACTTTTTTTAGCTTTTCTAGTTGAAGTTGAAATAGATACACTGTAACCCTCAGGTGGATCAACTACACTTTGTCATTGACTTCTTTTAATCCTGAAAGTCTAGGTTTTTTAAAAACAGAACTTTCTTCCTCTACCTCTACAGTGCCCCCTGTGGCCGCCATGTGAAGTCTGGTAGTTTCAACTCTTTTTTCCAATGGGCAGGAGCAGCCCTTTACTCCATCCCCTGGAATGGCCAAAAGATGATGGTAAACTCTGGTGTAGCTGCCTTTAAATGTGTGATTACAGAGTTTGCACTGCCATTCCTCTGAACCGCCACTATTTTTTCTCTTATTCTGGGTGATTTTGTTGACATATTGTAGCAATGGTTTCTTCACATTGATTGTGGTAGAGTTTTCAGTAGGTCTTGTTGTTTCAAACTCTGATTCAGTAGCAGGAGTGTTGCTATCCATTTATATGATAGTGTGAACTTTGAAGCTTAGTCTGAGAATCTGAAATTAAAAAAAAAATGAAAAATGAAGTTGACTGTTGAACCAAGATGCAATAAAGTTTAAACTTATAAAGTTTAGTAGTTTACTATAAATTTCTTCAAAAAAAATATAAATATAATTTTTTTTAATTAACGTACCTGTAGCACGTTGTTGATCACCCAAGAGGCAGTGTATTGATTACTGTTCAAACTTCAGGACAGTCCCTTGCTTGAATCAATTCTTGTTGCTTTTGTGTATTGATTACTGGATCATTACACACATGTCCTCCCACACACCCACAGCCCCACAACGCATAAAATCCACTGTGCAGTGTGAACCTATATGCTCTGAATCTCTGATCGAACTCGCTGCTTGCTGAAGATAAGTCTATTGCTGCAGCCTGCAATCTATTGCCCTGGGTATGAATATTAAGTTATTAACTTGCCACGGGTTGGAGGCCGCGGGCTGGAGGCCACGGGCTAGAGGCCGCGGGTGCTGCAGTGAGATGGTAGGCTGGTGCTGGAGGACGAATAAGCTTGGAGGTCGAGAGCAGCAGTAGCGTTGGAGTATGAATATTAAGTTATTAACTTGCCACGGGTTGGAGGCCGCGGGTGCTGCAGTGAGACGGTAGGCTGGTGCTAGAGGACGAATAAGCTTGGAGGTCGAGAGCAGCAGCAGCGTTGGAGTAGACTATCAGTTTGCAGACTTTCGGTGTTGGAGGAGCAGACCGGCGATTGTAGAGAAGGGTAAATAAAACCAGTGTTGGAGCAAACGAATGAGGTGGGGGTGAGTTAGAACTTAGGATAATAAAATTATATGAATAGGGTTTTAGTTTATAGGTTTTACTTTTTTAAATTTTATTTTAGGTTTTAATTTGTAAATGTTAATATTTTAATTTTTTGTATTTTTATAATTTTTTTTAATGTGCAAAAAGGGGATGCGTGGGAGTCCTCGATTGGTCGAGGGACTTCAGGGAAGTCCCCGATTTTTGGGGGTACGTTTAGGGGATGGCAAAAAAGTCCCCGAGTCCCCAATGGAGTCCCCAGCCATTTGGGGACGTTTCAGAGGAGTTCCCAAGTCCCCGGAACCCCGGAACGTAGGGAACAGGTGAAATTTTAGGGGGGGACGGGTCCCCGTGCAACATAGGTGTAAACCCTGTAGCCCTTACGGGCTTGCCTAGTGGCTGCCCGAGGTGCCAACAGAGGGGTTGAGCCCTAGAGAAGACTGCCCAAAAGACTAGAAGCTGCCCAGATGAAGAAAGGAGGCTTCCTGATGAAGGAAGAAGCTGTCTGATGAAGGTTGAAGCAACCATGAAGAAAAGGACTTAGGGTTAAACCCTAGTTGCTGCAAGAAGAAGAAAACCCTAGTTTAGGGTTGTTCAAAACAAGTGTGAATGCCCTAGCTAGACTCATCCATGCTAGGGCATAAACACAAAACTTCCTTCTCTTCAATAACCAATGAATTCCTTCTTTGGAGCAGCTGCACCTGTAAGAGCCAATGTGTGTGTAATAATGAAATGGATTGATCTTCTTTTATAGCCTTTGAGTCACCTGTAAGTGGACCAAAACTCAAAAGAACAAAATAATATCATTTTATTCTTTTAACACTTTGACTTTTACCTTTAGTGGTACTAAACGTCTTTTTGCATTTTCACTTTGACACCTTAGTAGTACTAAAGGTCCTTATGTATTTTAGACTTTTGCTTTAGCCTTCTTCAAGTGCCCTATGGTCAAAATCAAGGTGGTCCTTCATCCCCACTCAAAGCACATCATCATAAACAGAGAGAATTACTAATGCTTTTATCTCACACTCTATGTGACACCAAGATCAGATACTAAGGTGTCTTAACCAAGGGTGGCTAGGCCTTGGAGAAGATCACAAAGCCCACTGATCGAGAGTCAAAGTGTCACACATGCTCAGACCCGGTCTAGGGCTTATAGTGTAATCCTGGTAATAGATCAGGTGCCTCAGCCATACGTTGCATAATTTGACACAAGGTCAAATACTTGGTAACAGACCAAGCACCTCCATTCTCCCAGAGAATGGCCCTCAGCCTCGGGCTGAGCCCCTAGTCCCGGACTAGGTTAAATTCCTGGTAACTAACCAGGTGCCTCCATTCAAAGAATGGCCACTTAGCTCTATGATGAGTCTCCCAGTGCTAGACTGGTTCCACATCTTGGTCTCGGACCAGATGTCACCATTCAACATAATGGTCACTCAACTCAAGGTTGAGTCCCCTAGTGCTGGACTGGTTCCATATCTTGGTCCCGGACCAGATATCCCCATTCAACAGAATGGTCACTCAACTCAAGGTTGAGTCCCCTAGTACTGGACTCGTTCCACATCCTGGTCCCAGACTAGATGTCTCCATTCTCCTAAGAGAATGGCTCTTGATGCTGCTAAAAAAAATCAACATGGAAGAGCTGTTCAAGTCATTAAAAGCTTCTAAGTGTGCTGTGACCCATTCAACTACTAAATTTGTGTCCCAGAGTTTTGCATGAGAAGTCATTCTAAAGAATGCTAACTGTTACCCTCAATCCAAGAATTGGTGCTACTAAATATGTAGATAATTCATGATACTAAGTGAAGACTGAAGCAAGCTATGGTAAAACTTGCATTACAACCAGCTCAGGCACATTGCTATACATGAGTGCTCAAGCACAATTATTTTCAATTTTTCTTTTTTGATTCAAAGAATCAATTTGAGGAATAATATATTTGTAGGATTTTAACATATAGATCTAGATATTAAACAAGATAGCAATACTGTGAAAGAGATCAACAATCAATCAAATTCATGCAATAAATGTGTTAAACATTAATCATTACACAAAAGAGAGAAGCCAAAAACATAAGAGAATGTTATATTACATCAAGCTTTAATGAATGAAGTGAAAGGAATAAATAGCAAGGAAATTCGAATTGCTCATGTAGTGCATGAGAAGCTAGTTAGGCTTAACTAGAGCTAGAGACCCTTAGTTAGCCATGCACACTCTTCAAGACTGACTCGTGACTCCCTAATCGCTAGTTCTAATTGAAAGAGATACATGCAATTGAGTGCATGCACATGCATGAGTAGCACATCCCTAAAAAAACTCAATTGAGGCGCTAATGAATGAAGGGGTCAGTTAGGACCTCTGTTACTAACATCACTATTATATCAGCAACATCGTGATATATCGCGATGCTAACTTAGTGGTGATATATCAGCAATATATGGCCTGATATTTTCCCCGATTCTTTTGGCATTTTTTTCCTGATTTTATCGCAATTTTTGCCCTTTTTTTGAATATATCGCGAATTTTTCAAATATATCGTGATTTTTTTCATTTTTGTATTTTTTAAGTTTGTTGATGTTTGCTGACATTTTTGCCGATAAATCCAATAATTTGGACCCTTGGCGATATATTCACCGACACGATATTTGTAACTTTTGGTTAGGACCATAATTAGTGGAGTGCAATTAGTTCCTAACTGACGTGTAACTCAGACAAGCCCCAAATCAAGGAAAGCGCCCCCAAATCAAGGAATAAACATCAGTCGATGCTAGTTAAGTCAGTTTAGGATCCTTAGAGTTTAGATGTAAGTTCTCAGGTGACTTAGGTGGCCAAATTGAAAAAGGTTTGGACCTCTAGAATTATGAAATCATAGTCTAAGTCACTAGGTAGGAGAATGAAGCTAAGGAGAGGGTTATTCTGCTCTAAAAATTTTATTTTACTTTCACCCATTAGAGATATCCATGGGGCATATCATATTCATAAGCATTAAAGTCGAGGAAACATGTACGAGTATCAGGGAGCTCAGAAATCAATCTTGAATTATCTAGGGCAAACTCAATAAATCATCGTCAATAAATTATTGAAAAATTTCAAAGTCAACTACCTTTTGTCATATATTTTTATTTTACATTGATTATTCAATAGTGTTCCGTAAACATGGTTTTGTAAATCCAGCTTTTCAAAACGCCATGCTCACATCTATTGGGATGACAGCATGTGGATGTTTGCCAAACTCGCCAATTGCAAGAGTTCTGAAATACTATGCTACAGACTTCTCTTCTAGTGTTTTTTTCCTATGCTAAATTGTATTCACTGTTTGAAATGCTTATAGGCATTAGGGTGGAATGTTTTATTACCATTTTCTTTTTAAGTTTTTATCTTGTTGCGATGGGAGGCACATCTACAGCCCAGGTAGGGGTGGGGGGATCCATCAATAGTTCATGTATGGGGTTGATGTATTGTTTATATATGTTATGTTTTAATATATCTCGAGGTTTGGATGGCCTACATTGCACTTCCATGCAGTTGTTAAAACTTAATAATGAACACTAGCAGAAATCCATCTTAACCCCAGAGCTGTTATGCACCGAGATGTATCAAATTTCTTCCGATAGTAATCTTAATGTCTTCACAGTGGATATGAAATTTGCTTCAATGCACTTGATCTGAAGATGACTCTTCTTTTTGAGTTTGGTCCCATCTCTTGCCCAGTATATCAAGGGCTTTGTTGGAGTCAACAAGTTGGTTTGTTAGGTTCTAAAATAGGTTCTTGAGGTGACTTTAACTTAGCTACAATCTTTAGCAAATCACAACTGTTGTGAAGGACAATACCTCTCGTTCCTGTACAGCATGAGTGGGCCTAATGGTTAAGAGCACGTGTTTCTTCTTAGGAGGTCACAGGTTCAAAACCAGAGGGGGGTAGTGTATGTACACCTCTGTAGACTTTAGCAGTTAAATCACTGCGCAGAGGGGGGTTCCTTGTCCCACAAACAAGGGGGTCTCATACACCAAATTGGTGTCTCGCTTGGCGGTGACCTTAAAAATAGATTATTATTATTATTATTATTGTAGACCAAGCATCATTCGATTTCATCCATAGACAATCTTATCAACAATCTCATCATGATCAAACGTGTGCTCCTGCTTTTGAAGCCACTATTTGGTCTTTCCAACTTGATGAGATACTCACATAAGTTTTTCCTTATGCATTTAGACAGAATATGTCGTTACTCTATGGTTCAACTAAGCCTGGCTTGTTGTACAGCTAGCCCTGAAACATGAACAATTTCTTTTTTCAAGGTCCTTTGCAACCACATAGGCTTCCCTAGTGTCTTCTACGGCTTGGAACTTTTTTTTCATGACAGCAGCTGTTTCTTTAAATCTCTTAGGATTTATGCTTCCATAGTTTCTTGATAGAAGATTAGCTTTGGTAACTTAAGAGTTCGCATCCCTTTTTTGAAGTGGGCCTTATGCACTCTTTCTGCATGGCATTCTTTCTAAACTCTGAAGCTTACAGGACCACGACATGGCGCTAGAAACTTTCATCATGGAAGTAGGCACGGAGTTCCATATAGATAAAAGCAAAGTGGTTCAATTCTCCCTCAAGAAGAAGACAATTCAATCTCAAATCAGATTCAAGAATACACACTAGAGATTGTCCAGAACTACATCTACCTGTAACTAGAGTTTAATGAAAGGTTGAACTGGAATAAATGCATGAGGAAGAGGAACCAAGGTGGATGGAAGGCATCTTTTTTCCTTCAAAATAGGTGCAGATTGGTGGATGTATGGAATTGGGGACCAATTCGTGCTCTATTTCAGACATTGGTCACACCAATGTTGTTGTATGGATGCAAGATTTGGGGTCCAAGCACACCGAGAAACAGGTGGAGCCAACTAGAGAAGGTACAAAGAAATATAATGCCATCTTACCTCTGATTAAAAGCCTCCACCCATACAAAATCATGGGAGCAGAAAGTACCCCATTGAGCTGGAAGCTATAAGGAGGTGGAATCTTTACAGGCAAGGGTGGCTGGAGCCTGGAATGGGCAGTGCGTGTCTCCCATGTAAAAATAGCAAAGAAGTCCTTTAAAAGAGGAAGAACACTCGGGAGATAAAATGCAGAAAATGGATCAAAGGCTAGGACATAAATGAAGAAGAATTCCAATAGGCAAAATTTACATGAAAAGCTATATACAGTGTTGTTACAAGGGAGGTAAATCGCAGAAAAAAGCACAGAAAAAGCAACAATACCACATCAGCTAGTTTAACCCTTCTATATCTAAAATTAGATGTACCATGGAGGGGAAAACATGTATTAGCTCAGTTCATGACAAGCTCACATGAGTTAAAGTGTGAGACAAGTAGATGGAAGGAACCCAAAGAGTAATGGGAGATCAGGAGTTCATACATTTGCAACTCAAGGGAAGTGGAGACCAAACAACACTTCATGCTCCAATGTGAGGCGTACAACCACATCGAAAAAGGCTTGGCACTGGAAAGAATGAGCCAGGAAAAGGTATTTCATTATGGGCAGCTGGAGGAGATCACAGGGAGGGCCTCAAGGGTGATGCATCTAAGAGAGAAATTCTATGGGAGCACCCAGCTGACCTATGCCAGATAAGTAGCCAAAATTTTTTTATTCAAGAAAGGCTCAAAGAGGAGCCTCATAGATTTTATTTGCTTCCTTATTATAGCATATCTTTGCCTTAGAATAAATAGCCTATCTGCGTTTGACTTTTCATACTTCTGTAAAGGTTTGGCCTCACAAGGATGTAACTCTCCATTCCATAGACCAAGTAGTCTTGTGGACGTTAACAAAAGTTTTGATTTGTTCTGTTATATTCCATTCTCCTGTTGCTTGTCCTATCATCATCCTACTTGGTGGAGTTATTGCACTGCATATCAGCATGGAAAATCACTTCTCCGAATTAGACATCTTCTTTGGATTGTGGCAAATTCTTAAAAGCTTTTATAACCTGTTGTAGTATTTCCCTTTGTCTTGGTTCCAGGAGTGCTATCTACCTTGGGGCCTCACTGTGTCCACAAATAATGTTTGACTACATGTTTTTTTTGTCTTTTGTATACATGAATTTTTCAATAGTAATCATTTTAGATGCAAGAGTTGGACTGACCACTTCAACTCTTCAATGCATAATGTTGGTGGCAAAAGGTCAAAACAAGGAAGGTCATCTTGTTGGCCTTGATCTATGTTGCGCCAAGTTTTGGGGTTAGAGGGATGAGGGTACAAGAGGACAAGTTTTGAGCTTGGTTGGAAGGTACCCCAAAATTTCTAAGGTACGGGGATGAGGACGAGAAAAAATATCTAAAAAAATTTAAATTAAAGTAAAATTAGAAGTGAGACTCTAGAACATAGGACTATAATACACTCAGTAAAAGTAGCAATTCTGATATACTATGTTTGATAGACTTTGTCTAAAGTGGATATTAAATCACTCCCCAAAATAGTAGATATATGTTACAAAAACCTAAAGAACATGGGAGTCAAAACTATTGTTGCGATTGTCCTCCATTATAAAAACATTCTAATTGTTCATTTCATGAACTGTATAGATGATATTTGTTATGGTCTTTTGATAGTAGTGCATAGATTTCATTTGTCATGGTCTGAATTCAAACTAGTGAGTGAATGCTTTCTTTAGAGAACCAGTCCCACATGGTAGTGTTATTGTAACTGGACCAGAACCAGAAAAACCTCGGTCTGATTGATTTTGGGCCTTTTCTGGTTTGGTTCAGGGTATTCGACTGGGATAGGCTGGTTCTGTTTGGAACTGACTTTTTGGCACCAAACCAGCCAGTTCCATACAGAACCGGCCGGTTCTGTACAAACAGAAACTAGGGTCCACTTAAAAGATATTTAAAAAAAACTAAAACCCTAAATCTAAAGTTTCAACCCACCATTTTCTTGTAAGCTACCCTGTATTGCCACGTCCACATATGGTTCCAATGTTTTGTGGACCATCTAGCATTCTTGTGGTAATTGGAGCTTCTTTTCTGGAGAATTTCACAACTTTTCAAGGGAGCCCTGTAACAGAGTAAGACAAGCTTACTGGTTAGATTCAAGTATTGCAGTTTGAGGCACATCACTCTTGATTTTGATTTTGTAATGCCAATGTATTTGACATAATCATAGAAGCTTCCGATTTCAGAGAAATGGAACATATGGAACCACTACTAACAATCGGTGTTGATGCAGGAACTTGACAAATATTCCAATGGAAGTGCATTGTGTTGTGCATTCACCTACCACTACCATGTCGACGATGAATGACATCTCATGGAGCCCAACATCAGTAATGTCAAGTGGTCCTTAACCTAAACACTCTTCCCATTGAAACCGTAAAATCAAAAAAATTAAAACCTGGAACCCTAAAACTAAACCTAAACTCTGTGCTATTTTGGTTATATGCACCCTTACTTGCTAAATACATGAGAAACTTTGTATATTTGTGTATAGTGGTTTGGATTCATATGGATGCACATACATACATACATACATATATATATTAAATTTGAATATTTTATGTATTTTTTCATTGACTGGTTTTTTGGTCCATTTTTTTTGGTTCCATTCTGGTTCACATTTTTTGGGTTGACCAATTCGATGACCTGTCCAGTTCTGATAACATTGCCACATGGGCATCAGTTTGGATTGCGGATGTCCATAGGTCACCGAAATTGCTAAGGGATATCTCCCAAACATCCTTGTTTTTAGGGGGAAGCATCTAGGTGATGTGTGGACATCCTTAGGGACGTCCCTTGTGAAATAAGGACACCCTCATGCGATCCCCAGGTCCTTAGGGAGGTAAAACGTAACTTTGTCCCGACTCCTATCTCTTGTTTCGATTCTTTCTTGTGTTTTGTCATTGTTGCTTCTATGGTCTGTTTTTCACCTACTATTGCAACGTTTGCGTACCTTCTTTATTTGCCATGTTGAATTGTGTTCTTATTTAAAATCTCTATCCATGATTGTTACTTTTGATGGGGTCTGCCCTATCTAGATGCCTCTCAATTTGTAACTCCAACTCTTTGTTGTTGAGGCTTTGCTATTGTTGTTTCAACTTTGTCAATGGTTCCTAACTTCCAATAGGATTTGTAGTCCATCCTCCAATAACGACAAAGTAATTAAAACGAGTTCCTCATTTATTGACAAAGAGCACATTGCTTCTTTTGGCTTGAAGACCTTATAATTTGCATCTTGCATTTGCTCCAAAAGAAACGAGTGAATTTGAAGCAACATCAAGGAACTTGTCAAGACTTTCTCTTCGAGTTTAATCATTTGTTCATACTTTCATGCAACTCTAACGATTAAAGCATTGCTTTCTCCCTTCAATCTTTTTAATTGCCATCTTTTATAAGTTTTGCAAGCATTAATTGCTTCCCCCATCTATTGTATGAAGCACTTCCTCTTTTTCCAACACAAACTCTGATGGTGGATGGATTTCTTCTATTTTCTTTAATTTTCTTATTGGATTTGATTTGGCTTGGGGTTGTGCAGGACTTACTTCCTATGCTCTCTCGTCACAAATATTCAATGTTCAAATTAACCTTTTAGATATATCTTTCTTTTTAGTAATGTTCAGTTAAGTAATTCATGAATCATAGCTAGTTAAGTGTGCATTTTCTAAGTACTATGCAACTATGATAACCGTTCATTTCAACAAATCATTGTATTCAAGGATGGATTTGGGCATCAACAGAATTGTTTTGTTCTGGCCTTGGATGCTTTCCTTTTGAGCCTTGCTTTTCACTGTGGATTTTCCTACATTAAAAGCTTTTGAATCTTTTTGATTCTTGCATGTGTGAGAATGTTTTCTTTAACTCCTCCGCATGTTCTTTTGCTTTGAAATTCCAAGTTCTTTGTTGTCAATCTAGCTTGTTCTAGCTCAGTCCTCTTAAGAAAACATATTTTTGTTGACAACTCTCTCAAACAATTTGCTCATGGAGCAACATTATTGAGGTATTTCATCAAACAATTTGTGGAAATCTACATTTTGGCAGAAATATTGCGTCCATGCTAGGTGGGATTCAAACTTATCAAAATCCCCACGCGGAGGGACATCTTTGGAGGTTGCTTGGCCCTTCTCACGGCCTTTAATTGGCCATCTATGCTTCCCATGAGCTGTACGCATGCACATGTAGATTTTATGTTTGGTATCTTCATCACTGCTAACCTAAGTCACCTGACACGGGGACACGGGACACGAAGGACACGAAAATACGAGAGTCCGACACGGACACGGTGACCCCTGGAATCAGGACACGTTTTATATACACATATATATAGACATACAGGACACGTGACCCCCAGAATATTAAAATTTAAAAATATAGACATATAGATCCAAAAATCTTTAGAAACTAGAACATTTACAAATATTGAATAGAAATTAGAATAAAAACACATTAATGATTACACATTTGTCATTCACAAATCACAATGAGACACATAGATGCATGTTGGAACCATATTTCTCATTAAGTCATCAAAATCAAAATGTATACATATATGTCGGAATGCCACTGGGCACTGGCAAATGCCAAATAGACTAATAGTAAATACAAAAAGGGGTGGATCAAGATGGGAGAATCCCATATGTCAGTAGTCCTCCTCCATGCCTGAATCAACATACTCATCACTGCCACTGCCCCGATCCTCATCCTCCTCCCCCTCCTCCTCCTCACTGCCCATCTGACGATCTGCATCTGCTGCTGTGGAGGATGACCCCTCTATACGATCACTATCATCAAAAGTGATCGGCTCTAGCACTGGATCATTAAGATCCATGTTGGCTAATGCCAACTCAGTACTGCTGTCCAAACCCATATCCTCAGGAAAGACATCCCACATCTTTGTCTTTCCCTTCACCCACTCCTCCCTCTTCCTGTAAATAAGACGAAGGTTGGAGTGCACATACACCATCGACTCTGCCCTGGACTGCTCAAGCTTGCTCTTCTTCACACTGTACAAGTTCCCATATGTGCTCCAATTCCTCTCACAACAAGAGGATGATGTAACTTGAGAGATGACCCTCAAGGCTAACTTCTGTAGAATAGGGGATGTTGCCCCATGAGTTGCCCACCAAGCATAGGGTTTCTTAACCCTCTATCTCTAAGCACATCATAGCCTCCAAATCTTTCAGTGCCAGTGGAAAAATCTACAAAGCCCTCCTCCGCCTCCTCAAGCATGTCGCTATCCTGAAATAGCCGTCTAAGTGCTATCTTCCTCCCATGTGCAATCTCTCCATCCATGTGAGGAGGGACTTTGTGTGAAGCTTTCAATCCACCAGTGAGCCACTTCTGAGTGTAGAACTTGGGGTTCAAGGAGTGGGCCAAGCAATGCAAAGGTGTGCAATTCTTATCCCACCTGGAGATAAGAATATCCCGAATAATGGTCCATAAGTTCTCTGTCGATGTCCCATACTCGGGACACTCATTCTCCATGACAATGGACCTCATGGACTTAATCATGGAATCCCACCCCTCATAAACTTCTACTAGGATGGGCTGGTCCGTGTTTTCAAACCGCAACAAAGAAGTGATTGGCTCCATGATCTTAATGCTAAGATCTACCGTGTCCCACCAACCATCATCTAACACCGTGTCCTTCACCTTTTGTGAAGCAGCCTGATCTGTCTTTCTCCAAAAAGCCCAAAACTCTAAAATCATCATGGACCCAAGAGCGGTTTTGACCTCCCTCAACCTCTTGAGCATGACGAATGAGGAAGCAAACTGAGTATCTGCAATCTTCAACAATGAAAGCTATGTGTACTGTTTGTAGATGGTGAGGGCATTTGTGTGGTTTTGTACAAAGTTACGGATATGGCCTGCATCCTCAATAAGGTTGCCAATCCATGTCAAATCCGAAGCAATGGCTTTCAGTGCTAAATTCAAGGAATGGACAATGCAAGGTGTCCAAAAAACCTATAAGAGCAATAAAAGCATGTATCAATGACTCTACAACACTAACATTGCAATGGCCAAATTCAAACAATGAGCAAATTAGAAATGAAAGGTGTCCAAAATGAACATACCTGTGGATATTTAGCTTCCACAATCATGCCAGCAACCTTGCAAACAGGTGCATTGTCCATGATGATTTGTACACATGAATCAACACCTACTTCTTCAATGGTTTTGATGAATAAATCACCCATAAATTGTGCATCCTTGTATTTCCCAAGGGCATCCAACCCTTTCAAGAACAACGGTCCATTTTGGGAAGATACCATGAAATTGATGAGTGGATGGCATGCGGGATCTGTCCATCCATCAGAAACAATACTCACACCGCATGAGGGCCATGTTGTTCTAATTGGCTCAAGGATTTTATCTACCTCCTTCTTCGCTTTAACCAACAATGTGGTTCTAAGCTTCTCTGAACTAGGAGGCACATAACCACTTGGAGCTCATTCCAAGATAGTTTGAACCGTCTCAAAATACGATGGTGACCGTGCAACATTGAATGAGATGAAGTTGAGGTAGAAGAAAAATGCAAGGTTTACCTCTTCTTGCGCCTCTTGTTGGAAAATCCTATCCATTGGACCACCTGTAGATTGCCTCTTTCTTGTTTGATAAGTATCCCCGCGCCCATGAATGCTAGGTGGAAATGGAGTCTTGGTGCTAGAGGACTTCCTCAAAAATGGAAGAGGATCATCCTCTTTTTTCTTGCTTGCTGCTGCCACCTTCCCTAAGCCAACATGATCCTCTCTTTCCATATCCCTCCTTTGGTTAACACTCACCGCTTTGCATGAAGAAATCCCACAAGAAGGAAGGGCCAACAAATGGCCCTTAACCCGGAAATATGTGCTCATGAACTCATGCTTGCAAAAAATTGCATCTCCAAGACACATTGCCTCCCCCACCAAGCTTTGCCTCGGGCCCATCTTTCCTTGTCACATACTTCCACAAAGGGTATTTTTTTTCTTGGGCTTGTTGTCTTGCTAAAACAGGGTTAAATGGAGCTATAGAATGAGCTCCACTAGCAGCCGATGGAGCACTTGACGGAGGAGGAGAACCGTTTGTGCTTGGTGGAATAGGAGGGGAGGCCCTAGATGGTGCATTTCTCCCTTTCCTTTGCCCCCTACCTCCTGCCCTAGCTGATTGAGGCATTCCTTTTCTTGTGTGATGGTTGAGCTTGCAATCCTCTTCACAAATCCACCGGAATGCACTTGGAATCGCTTGGAAACAATGGATAGCCTTCAAATCTCCTTCAAAACTCCTTCACCTGCACATACAACTCACTCTCAACCAATTGCTTCCTTGCAAATGACAAAAAGAAATCCAAAAATTTGTTTTAAAGCAAACCTGGATGCCTTTTTCCGCGCTTTACATGTCCTGTTTTCGGGATTCGTGTCCGATAGTCGAGACATGCTCTCATTCGCGTCCGATTGTTTTTGCAACGTGTCTTGAAAACGGATTCGACTGAGAGTTGAATCGGACACGAATTCAGATCGAATCGTGTCCGATTCGATCCCCATGGGACACGAGGGGCCTCCAGGACAAATCCGGTTTCTTAGCTGCTAACCTATATAATGTTTGTGGTTAACTTTTTGCTGATCTATTTTTGAGAGGATTATGCATCTCATTATCATACCATTTGCAACTAACTCAAGCATATCAGCTGTAAAATAATTCCATAATGGCTGTCAAATAGAAGGGTCTCTTGTGCTGACTCTTTGGGCACATCTCCCCTGCTCATTTTAAAGGCATTCAACACATCTGATATTGGCAGCACATTCATAAACAACATTGCGGGTTTTACTACTGGTAAGCTGCAGTCATGAAGAGTGACTCGTTTGCTCACCTATTAATTTTGTTCTGTGCAGCATAAATCAGCTCAGTACACATTCTGTACATCAACACATTACCTAGATAGAAATTTTCAATGCAAATGGCTTTTAATGCAAAACAGAAATTTCATGTCTCTGACTTGAGATTTCCTAGATTTTAATCCCGTGAATTTCAGCCTTATGGCTTCTATGAAAGATGGAATAAAATAGCAGTGGAAAGATAACAATAGTCCACTTCCTAACAGCCTAATCTTTTAGGCAATCCTCTAGGGCAACTTATCTCATATAAACCAGATTTGAAATTCACTTTTACAACAGTTATAACAGTACTAAAACAACAGATATAACAACAACAAAACAAATCTTAAATTCTTCAATGATGATGTCAAATCACTTAACAAATTGTCCTTTTACTTATGTCAAAGCATCAAGATATATATAGCTGTAAATAATAATAAATGAAGAACATATATGGCTGAAATCAAATCTGGAAATTGCACAAGCTTTGGATAGCTGAAAACTTCATTAATGTGCTCAAGATGAAGTTTCCATATGTACCATGACCTTATCACAAGTCTAGTACTATCCACTAGCTCTCCAAAACCCTAGCTAGGGAAACAATGAAAACCGTAGCTCAACCAAGGAGTTCAGCAATGTATGAATCATTCAAACAAGTCCTCCAAGGCAAGATGCCATCTTCACTTTTTCTTCATCAAATACAACCTAGGGTTTCATCGCAAAAGCCAAATTTCAAACCTCCAAGGGATTAAACCCTAACTCTAGCCTTCAAGATGTTCCAAGAAGATCATAAAACCCTAGCGATTTTGAGAGAGAGCGAGAGAGAGTACAAATGAAGATATAAGTATCATAGATCATCACCATCATCTTCTTCACGAGCAATGCCTAGTATCTCACAAGGTTCAAGCCCCAAGCAAAGTCATTCTTTCTAGACTTCACAACTCCTCTTAGGGCTTCCACATGAACCCTAGCGACTTCCTCCAAGAATCTGAGTACAAAGAAAAGAGTGATCATGATTATATGAGAAGGATTGTTTCCTTCCTCTATATATATGGGAGGTAAGAGATGCCAACAATACAATGTGGGCCCAAGCCCGTAGAAGTAACCTACAATAAGCTCATGTAGACCTACACAAGTTAAGCACTCCACTCTCGAGTACACATGTTAGGCTCCAAGGTGATGTTGTACACAATGAAGGCTCAAAGATAATGTAGCTACACAAGTTATGTCCACATCTCTCCATCACTAGCCCACATAGACACCATCGCTCCTCCTAAACCCATCTACTATGTTCGGTTAACCACCCCTACAAGAATACTATCGTAACCCAAGCATCCCCGAGCCAACTCCAAGCCACCATATAGGAATCCAAGCTATTTTGTGCCATCTAGGCCTTGACGCCCTCCTCCGAGATGTACAATGTACCTCTTCCTAAGTAGGGTGTTCTTCAAGCAAGTGAACCTCTCCATGTGGCCATCATGAAGGACATCCCCTAAGCTATCAAGAGAACTCCAACGTCATAGGGAAGAATACCAAGCCAACACCTAACTAAGGTCAAACAATCAGTGATCAAGCTATCTCCACTGTGCAAATCCATCATGGACCATCTCCCATGTACCATTCCATCTTGGACCATTTAGGGGTCGAACATACACCATGTACATAAAATCTCATGAAGCACCCCAAAACATGGTCTAGGCACTTTTAGAGTAACCCTAAAATCTAACATGGGTGTGTAGATGCAACAACATTCAACATGATCACATTGGGGTTTTCACAATGCATAGCAAACTCAGTTCATGCTTCCTCTCTCCCTATTCCACTCAAACATTAGTGT
Source organism: Pseudotsuga menziesii (assembly GCA_001517045.1). Classification (NCBI taxonomy): domain Eukaryota; kingdom Viridiplantae; phylum Streptophyta; class Pinopsida; order Pinales; family Pinaceae; genus Pseudotsuga; species Pseudotsuga menziesii. The sequence continues at coordinate 1,245,746 of LPNX010631732.1, forward strand.
GATATTTTCAACTTTAAAGTTCTATGAAATTGAAGCTTTTTAAATTTTAAAGCCCAAGTGATTTTACTCTTGCAGGGGTACTCGTCCCCAGGGGCTGGGTTCGCGTCCCTGTCCAGGAAACCATCCTCAAGTCCTAGAAACCGAGTCGGGTACTTCATCGATGTCCCCTGAAGTCCTCGCCGAAGTCCCCAAGTATCACGTACTTTTGGCCCAAAAACAGGAAACTTTGCTCATTTTGGGGACTTCGGGGAAACTCCAATATGTGAAAATTATAAAAAAAATTAACTTTATGAAGAGGGACGTGGTAGGCATGGTTCCCCCTACCCTCTTAAGACCCTGTGGGCCTATCCTCTTCTCCCAACGTAGAGTCGAGTCTTGACTTTTGTTGGATCCTGCGAGAGGAGAGCTTGTTGTGCAAAGGAGATGATACATGCATAGGAGAGGCAAGACAAGCTTAGGTTGTCTTAGACTTAAAAGTTTTGTGCTTCTAAGTTAATGACATGGCACTATCTAGCTTGGAGGGGTTGGTATCTATTCTTAGACTATTTCTTCTACAAGATTGCCTTATTCTTTTACGACTCTGGATCTTGTCATTGGATTTTTATTGGCATAGTTTGTGTTAATTATTGATCCTTTGTACAAGTTGTTCCAATGTTGTTGCACAAACCGTATTCTTTCTCCTTCATGAATGATAGAAATCCTACTTTGTTGATGTTTGTGCATACGTTTTTATGCATGTGCATATTTCTAATTTTGAAAAACCAAAAGCTCCATCAACTATAGTTATGTTTATACTTAAGGTTCATATGTAATTCCCACTTTATATCAATGCTTTATGAACTTTGAAGCNACTTAGTTTTTAATTAATTAACATGCATACTTGTCTCCATTATGCCTCCTAATTACAACACTGTTATCACACACATTGTAGCTGGGCTACCATGATGCAACAGATGGATATTTTCTCTCTTTTCTGAGCTAGTCTTACACATTGGGATACAACATGGATTAATTATCATCATGAGCCATTCAAAGCCTTATTCAACACCAGATGTAGAGTACTCCTTGGCCATGACTAAGATTTCGTAGCCCATTGAGATGACCTTGGTAGTGACAGTCCATTTGAGTAGAGAAGTGGAAATGGTACATATGTGACAAAGTGACACTTTAGATAGAGGCATGTACATGGTTGAGCAGATATACAAGTGGTATTTGGATTTATGTTTGTCTCTATTGCTTATTTTAGTAGCTATAACTCGACATTGATTAGCTGACTGTGGTACTATTTGGCTTGAGTGACTTGTGTTATGAGTGACTAGATGATCTTTTATGTGAGGCCACTATGTATGCTCACTTTTATTTGCTTACCTTGAACAGACTAATTATATCTTACTATGTTGGCACCATATTCCACTTCTTCCACCCATCCGTATCTTCCATTTTGACAGTTATCTCAGACTTGAACTTTGACCTGTAAGATTGAAGCCACCTTTTTCCCCCACTTAGATTGCTGATGACATATTCCATGTTGTTTTGTGTCTCGGCTCTAAGTTGTGCAACAAAACTTGTCGAAACCTTGATCCTTTTGGGCCAAGAGAACTCGCTGGTGTTGGTTCTTGAGCTTAGGTGAGTTGAGATTTTGAAGCCTTGACCTCTGTGGTCGGTTGCTCTCGATGTTTGGTCCTGATTGTGTATAGTCCCCCCAGTTGCCTGAGGAGTTGTCAGTTAAAACTTGAAGCAATATGATCTACTATTATTACATGCATTATGTGTTATATGCTCTCTATATATTATGAACTGCAAGCCCATGAACAAATCTGCAAATTGTGGTTTTAAACACATCTGAAAAGGGTTATGAAGTGAAATGTGAAAGGCCTAAAAAGCAGTGGCTAAATAAATGTTAAATCCAAAGACTGTTGGCCATATTTTTTGAAATGTGATAATTATTTTTCTCACGGAATTTACGTGTTGGGATGTGATATGGAGTAAGGGACAACTAATTCTAAGTGTCCCCTAGGATCTCTTCACTACAGTTTCTTGTGTACTTAATGCAAGGGTCCTAGAAAAGATCCTCACAGAGCTTGAGTCAAGCTTGGATGTGAGTTGTAGGAGTTTGTTAAAGTTGAATGGGCACTCCTCAAATCAACTTATTCCATTTGTGAGACACTTCCATTCCCTAATGTTCTCTGTTTATCATGAATACAAGTGGATTCCCTTTTCCCCTATCTGAAAGATCACGATGTTAAAGTCAACAAATCTCTCCCTTTAGCTTGAGCCTTTGTTTCATCACCTTACCCATCATACCTAAATGTCTAAGTCTGTAAGTGAGCATACTTAGGGGGCATTATAAAGGATTTTATGGTTACTTTGATTTAAGTTTTATGTTTCTTTATATAAATGTACCACTGTTGTGCTATTGATGTTTTAAGTTTGGCTGCTAACATAATCATGTGAGCTTCATTCAAGATCTTCCAGATTAGTGCTCAGCCTTTGCTATGAGTATTTTAACCAAGTCAACCTAGTTGACCAAGTCAAACACGGTTCCCAAGGCAGTGACTACAAAATTGAAGATTGTTTATATTTGTTCTAAACATGCCCAACATATATAGTGCAGTCTCAGTTTTCAGGATGTGGCCATGGTTTTGAGTTTCAATGATTATTATCACTATGATTATTATTCTGGTAAGATTTTTATGATGATATGATGATGAGGATGGCACTCCCTAGGCGATATAAGAGACTGGAGGGTATGAGTAGGCACCATTACCATTCTATTGTCTATGGATCCATATTTGTAGTGAGCTTGTCACAAGATGCAACCGACATCATTATAGTTCCAGGATGATGTACCAACATAAAATTCATAGAAAATGAACTTTGAAATTGCTTAAAGAAATCGATTTGGATAGGATGGTTAAGGAAATGGTATGGGAAGGCTTTGTGATGATATATGATGGTTCTTTAGACCATTTTGCACCAGTTTCACTCAGCATGGGGGTCCACGTCATTTTATTGGTCTCTCTAGGGAGGATGCCCCCCACGGGGCGTCACCTTGGTCATTGATGTATTATCATGTTATATCTTATGATGTTGTATTACGAGGGGCCTAGGGTGATTTATGTCCCTAAGGCACCCCCTTTCATGTATTTCATTTTATATCCTAGCACTTTGATGTATATCGCCTTATTAAGGCATCCTTGGGCAAAAGTGCTTCCCCCTTTATGTTGATCCATGTACTCAATCCATGTAAAAGTTAAAAATGTAATCTCCACTGTTGATGATGTTTTAATCTCAACCATTGGATGATAAAATTAGGGTTTTCTATATAAAGAAGAGACCCCCTTCATTTTATCCCATCGTGAAATTTGGCACTATTGGCTCTTGATCACTAAAAGAGAAAATATTTTGAGATCTCATTACTGGTGTGGATGATTGAAGATTGTTCTTGGTGATTGATTAATGCTATCTCTTGCTTGCATTGGAAGATCATGGTGAATATATTTCGTACATTTGGATCCATATTTTTACTTGCAGGTGAAGGAGGCGATTTGATAGGGGTGCATTGGTTGGGGAGACTCACTGTCTCTCTCTCAAATCATGGTTTTAACAGGGAGTGGTTTCGTCTTATGATCAATCATTCCGCTTATCTTTTATCGTTTCATTTGCATTTGCTATTTTTCTTACCGACCTCATTGTTCTCTACTTGGTTTGGCAGGAGAGAAGGCACACTTGCGGGTTCTTGGGCGACTTGCTTAGAGTGAGATTTTCATCATCCTTTCACTTGATCTATGCGGGGATAGTCCTCATCACTTCGACATTCTTCCTTGAAACACCAAGTATTCCCAGGTAAGTTTCTCTCATTATTTTTCTATCCAATTGGGGCTACATATTTTACTTCATTAAAATCCTAATTTAAGACCCTTAGTTTTAGGTTCACCTAGTTCTAGGTTGTGGATACATTTGAAATTAAAACCCAAGTTGAAAATCATCTAAAACCCCTAGAGATCAAGTTTTAAGTATATCCAATTCTGTTCACCCATCATAAGCACTGGTCTATCTTGGGGAAATTCACCCTCCTTGGGGAAGTTATTGCTTTAGTTAAAATATTGATCTGGGTATTGCTAGTTTTATTTCCAGTCGACAAACCTTTCATCTAGAAATTCATCTTAGTTCCTGATTCACCTTAATTTCACCCTTTTACTCCTAGATCTGATTTTTATGCATAAAGCCCTAGGGTAAATTGGGGCTTTTCACATAGGCACATATTCTCTCTTAGTAATTGTTCAAATCTTTAATTAAGTATTAAGAATAAGAGATCCAATCAATATACCTTGCATTATCCACCTAGCTTACTCTTTTCTTAGGTTACCTTGGTCATAGGGACGCCCCCTAGGCTTTGCCTTTGGCTTAGTCTAAAGAGTTGGTAACTTTGACCGATGTGACAACTAGAATATTTCAGAGGTCTTAGCTTCTGTAGGTCACAACTTTAGTTGCCTCCCCCTACCATCCTAGATAGGATCACCTTAAGGGGAAACTACAAGATTTGTGATAACAAACACCAAGGAGGACTTTCCGTCCTTGGCCACCTTCGTTCAAGCTATAACACAAATTATGAATCAATTTAGGGGATAAGGTCTGATCTGCCACTGTATGATCTACTTGTTTTCCTTCCAAACTAAATGTGAGGTCTCACCTTGTGATGGAACTTGTAACTCAAATATCTTGGACAATTACTGTTAAAATTTAACATAGATATGATTTGATAACAATAACAATCACTTTTACAAATTTCTAGCAGACTCTTATCATGATATATCAACAATAGACATGTAATATACCGAATGTAAATAATGTAATGTACCAGACTACCAGTAGTAGATAAAGTAATGTATTAGCAGTAAAGAAGAAACAATCAACCACATAAACACATAAATGTTACCTTGGGGAAGCCTTTAAAAGGAATAAAACCCCAACAAGAACAATCTTCCTTAATATGAGATGATCGAGTTTTTACATGAGCAGATATAGAGCATATTTTACATCAAAATCAAATTACCTCTAGGGAACATATACCAAGAGAAGGAGACTCCATGTAGATGAAAATCTGAGCAAGATGACCACTGCCATGAAACCCTAACCATTGCCATCTCTAATCTGTAGTACCTGTTGACCAAGAGAGAGAATTTTGAGGTTGCTGTTGATCGTGAGATGTTCTTGATGACTATATTTGACTTTTTTGAGGTTGTAATTGATTGGATCGAGGCTGCCATTGACTGTATTGGCCTATTTAGGTTGTTCGCATCCCTATCTCTCACCTTAGGGCCTGTCTAGGCTGGTTATAGCCCTATCTCATCATCTTAGGGCTTGCCTAGGTTGGCCACAACCCTTTCTCAACTGGCCATGAGGTTGGAGATGCCCTAACAGGCTGTTATTAGGGTTCGGATGACGGGAGCATGGTTTGGGTGGTTGGGAAAAGACCCTAGTAGGGTTCATCTACCTTCACAAAGCTGTTCCGACCTTTTAACAAGACAAAGAACCCTTGCGGGTGTCTTCACAAGTTGAACTAGTTCACACAAATATAGGAAAGAGAAAAGGCCAACAAGTAACACCATGAAATTGGCTTTCAGATCAGAGATGAAGATGTCATGTGTGTGTTCCTCAAATGAGAGTGCTTCTCTATTTATAATCCATCATTGAGTGATAAATCCATAAGTTTAGGAAACCACTCTTAGGGTCTTTTTAATCTTTTGGTCTTTTGACCTTTTTGGTCCTTTAATATTTTTGATCTTTTGACCTTTTGTGGTCTTTTAATCTTTTTGATCTTTTTATCTTTTGTGGTATTTTAATATTTTATTTTGGTCTTTCATTAGTGGGTTCTTGGTCCTTCATTGGTGGGCTCTTGGTCCTTCACTGGGGTTCCATAACCATTTCCCCTTAAAAAGGTCACCTTAGACCCTTCTCTTGGTCTTTATGGTCCACACGTGCTAACTCAAAGTACATCATCATAAATAAGGAAGATTATTCTTGTTCTCCTTGTTGACACCAAGATAATGTGCTAGGTACTTCAACAAGGGGTGACCAGTCCCTTGAGAGGGTCCCATAACCCACTAACCAAGTGCCCCCAGCCCCCATTCTCTTAGAGAATGGCTCTCAGCCCCAAGCTGAGCTTTAGTCTAAGACTGGAATAAAATTCCTGGTAACTGAACAGGTGTCTCCATTCTCCTAGAGAATGGCTCTCAGCCACAGGCTGAGCTTTAGTCCTAGACTAGACTCAAATTCTCGGTAATTGACCAGCTGCATCCATTCTCCTAGAGAATGGCTCTCAGCCACAAGCTGAGCTTCAGTGTCATACTGGAATCAAATTCCTGGTAACTGACTAGGTGCCTCCATTCTCCCAAAGAATGACTCTCGATGTTGCCCAAAAATCAATAATTAGGTCATGGAAATGGAAGCTAGTTTGCTTATACTGACTTCTTGATGATGAAAATGTTAAACTTGCCAAGCTCAAATTAGTTGGTGTGGCCAAAGTGTTTGTTTTGGGCAAGGAAGCTAATTAGAATCCCAAACCAGGGATGAGGTGGTGCAAGCATTTTCGTCCACCTCCTATCCAACCATAAATCAACATAACCTCTATATCAAGTGGCTCAAGCTTTGGTGATGCTTCAATTAGGCCATTCAAGACTACATCCAAGAACAAGTCAAGGATCAAGCTCAAAATCACAGATACAATTGATTACTTGATTCTTAATTCTGTGAGTCGTCTTCTTCCAAAATTGTATAACAACTCAACTTTCAAAATCTTGATTCTTTGATTTAGGCCTTTTGCTTCACATAATGAGCAAAAGAAAAACAAGGAGCAAGCAACAACAAACCCAATATTGCCAAGAAGAACAATGGGAAACACCAACAAAAAGCAATATTTTGCTTCATCTTCTTCCTCTTCCCATGTTATCTTTCAATCTTCTTTTGCCAAATATTTTGGATACCTTTCTTCTTCTACTTTTTAAAAAATCACTAATACCAAATAAAACCCATTGTCTTCAACTACAAAAGAATAACTCATTATCTCTAAACTAGGAACATGCATGTTTGAGTTTGAGTTCTTGATGTTATTAAATGCATGTTTGAGTTTGTTTGAACTTCAAATTTGAATTGTGCATCTACATGAATATGCATCATAATGCAACTATAATGGTAGTTGATCTGAGAATGCGTATCATGATAATAATTAAAATTATATACATTGGTGTATTATCTATTTTAAGAATTGTTTTGTTATGCATATGATTCATCTACCCAACGAGTATAAATATGCCACATCTAACATTTGTTTTGTCGATCCATTTTTTGTTTCCCTTACCTGCATTGAGAACACATGGCGATTTGAGCATAACTTTGGATGGTTGCTTAATTGTGAACTAGTTTGAGCATATTGAGACGTCAATCTATCTTTGATATATATTGAAAGAATAAAGATGGCCTACATATGACTCGGAACTCAACACTTTCCAAATAATGGTGAACCGAACCTTTAAGGATATGCAAAGATATGTAAGTTGGTATCTAGTTGATGGAGTTCCCTACCATCTTAACATTCAAACTCAGAACCTTTCGAATTCTTGTCAAACCACTCTTTGAAATTATGTAGAAATCAAATTGGTCCAAATCCAATCATGAATACAAAACCCGAGGTGGATTTCCTATCATTTCCATCTCCTGCCCATTCTGAGTCTGTGAAGCCTATGAGATCAAGTTGTGCTCCAGCTGCATAGTGAATCCCATAATCCATAGTACCATGCACATAGTGCAAGATCCTCTTTGTTTCTTTCGAGTGCAACTCATGTGGCCCCTGCATGTACCTGGTAGCAACACTCACAACATAGGATATATCTGGTCTTGAATGTGTGAGATACAGAAGGCTTCCAATGAGTTGTCTGTAGAGAGTGCTATCTATCAAAGGTGTGGAGCCACATTCTTCAAGCCTGATTCCAGATAGAAAGGGACAAGGGGCTGCCTTGCAATCTTCCATGTGAAATCTCCTAAGCATGTCTGATGAATACCTAGACTGTGAGATCATGATTCCCGAAGTCTTTTGACTTACTTTGAGTCCAATGAACTGTCTTAACAGTCCTAGGTCAGTCATAGCGAATGCTTTATTTAGAGCAGTCTTGATGCTTCTCAATCCAGCAGCAGAGCTGCTAGTAATGAGCAAGTCATCCACATACAATACAATCAAAAGTAAGGAATCCTCTTTCTTCTGCATGTAGAAATTGCAATCTGATTTGCATCTTTCAAATTTCTGAGATAGGAGGAAGGCATCCATCTTGGAGTACTGTGCCCTTGGGGCTTGTTTGAGTCCATACAATGATTTCCTTAGTCTGCAAACTAAGGAAGGATCATCAATAAACCCCTCAGGTTGTTTCATGTATATCTATTTCTTCAAATCACCATGGAGGAAGGCACTTTTCACATCCATGTGATGTACCTCCCATCTTTTGGAAGCTGCAACTGCTAAGACAAGCCTGATGGAATCCATTATAGTTGCTGGAGCGAATGTCTCATTGTATTCCAAACCTTGAACCTAAGAGTATCCTTTGGCCACCAACCGAGCCTTGTAATTGGTAGTGGTTCCATCAGAAGCTATCTTGGTCTTGTAGATCCATTTGCACTAAACAAGCTTCCTCCCTGAAGGTCAAGAGACAAGTTCCCATGTTTTATTCTCATGTAGCGAATCAAACTCCTCATCCATGGTTGCTTTCCGTCTAGGATCATGGAAAGCTTCCTTGAAAGATTGAGGATCTGACCCCGACATCATGAAACACCTCTTAGGGAGAAGTGGATCTGTGTGGGACAGTGCAACATTCTCTTTCTGATACTGGGACCTCGTTCTTCTCTTGTCATCTGGATCCCCAACACCATTTCCAGTTGCTTCTATGAGCTACTGAGCCCATTTAGGCTACTGAAATGAGGTAGATGTTGGATATGGATATATATCTCTTTGAGGTGTAAGCTCAATACCTGGATCATGATGGTGTTCCTCCTCTTCTGAATCTGAATCTGAAATGTTAGGCAATAAAACTGTATTTGCAATAGGAAGTAAATGAATGTTTATACCTTTATTTACTTCGAATAGGAGCTGTGGTTGTGCTGGAGCTGTGTATGGCATGAAGTGAGACAAAGCATATGCCTTGGAGGCATGATCAATAATTCCTTTCACTACAATCTCCCCAGTTGAGATATTTGTGATCTCTACTGAGTTAGGTCCAAACACCACTTGCCTCGGTGAGCCAGTGTGAGTCATTTGGTATACAAACAATAGATTAGTTGCAAGGGAGGGCACATAGAGGACATTTCTGAAATCACCATGATGGATTTTGATGGTGCCTCTTCCTGTTGATGGAATTTGGGAATCATCTCCCATGTAAATAGTAGGCCCTTCTGTGAGGTTGAGAGTGGAGAAGAAATCCTTGGAGGCAACCATGTGGTTGGATGCTCCAGAATCAATCAAATAGGCTGTTGACCGATGGAGGCCAGCTTTCAAAGCATGGCACCTTTCATGTCCATCATTAGACTTCTTTGCTCTTTGTGGGAGAGAAATGTTATTTTGCTTGAGGAGCGCAGTCAGCTGGTCTGCTTGCTTCTTCATAAAAGAGTCTTCAAGGTGAAAAACCCTCATACAATAGGGACGCATCTTCTTTTCAAACTTCTTCTTTGTCTTAGAGCCGGAGGCTCCTTCAGACGTCTTTTGATTCTCCTTAGGTTTCGAATCAGTTGTTTTATGCTCTTTCCCTTTAGATCTCCCTTTAGATTTCGCTTTGGTAGAGTTTGTTGCTAGGAGAGCTTGATCTTTGGAAGTCTTGATGACTCCCATCTGGATCAACTTCTCTTGCTCCTGTATTAAGGACTCGACAAAGGAATCAAGTGAGGGAATCTTCCAATTAGGAATGGAAGCTCTCCCGGAATGGAAGATTGAGACAAATACATAATACTAAGGGCCTAGTTTGCTGAGTATGGAGAGTGTTGTCCGCCAATTGCACACCAACAACAGAAATCTTCTGAAAGCTGTCTCCTCGCTTGAGAAAGTGGGAGAGGTGTGACCTTGGGGGCAAGCACAGAGCCAAGGGGTAGTCCCTAAGAAAGAGTTTCTATGGCTCAATGTGTTTAAGTTCAGTTTTAATGTTCGAATGATGCAGATGGGTGTTGTTTAGAAGTTATTATGATGGAAGATGATTATAATTAGATAACTGAAAAATTAAACGTAAGACAAAAGAGCAATCCACGTTGCTATCATAAGATTTATAAGATAAACAATATATTGATAACTCACAAGATAATGCAACATTCAAAGATATAAACTTTACTCAAAATATCCAATGGACAAATGGCCCAGATTATCAATAATGCATAAAAGAACGGACCAGTGCTTTATGGAGTCAACTTATCAGAAATGCTTAAATGTACTGAGGATGTGAGTTTCAAAATAGTGCCGATGAATGTGTATTGCGATTAATCTTGGTTTATTTTAAAGTCTTTTAATGGTCTTGTTTAAGTTTCAGCACAAGGTTTCAAGAGACCAACCGAGAAAATCTTCCGAGTTACTCCGTTTGGGACATGACGGCCCGTCCAGTATCTTAGGCTGGTATCACGAAGATTGACCAGCTAGCTGAGAATCTAGACAGCGGGGGTTCCGATGCCCTTACTAGGAATGACTTGGGAAACTTTCTACAACGTCGGTGCATTGGTTATGGGGTAAAATTTTATTATGTTGAATTTTGTAAGATTAACAGTCCAATGTCGTTTCTGGGTACTCCGATTCTTAGGTCGGTCAGAGCATACTCCGACAAGGAAACAATGAGATAAATTAATTAAGGGGGAACGTGAGTTGGAAAATTTTATTAAAAAAATTAATTAAAACCCTCCGATGGAGAGCGCTCTTGACTTTGTCTTATGACAAAAGTTTAAGAGTCTTAGCTAAACTATATGCTTGATGCAAGGAAATGCAGTGGGAATGCTCTCCGATAGAGAGTGCTCTTGACTTGGATTCCAGCAAGTTTAAGAGACTTGGGAATTAATTAATTAACTTGCAAAAAAGTAAAATAACTAATCTACCTAAGAATCTCTTTAAGGTTTTTAGGCCTTAATCGGGAGAGCATGGTGTTATCACATATATAGTAGCCAGGCTACCATATTCTATTTTTTAGACACAATACATTTTTCAGCCAGATCTCTTACATATGAGATGCTGAGATGAGCAGTTTTGATGGATCATTATTGTATTAGTGGACTATTGTACTCTCCCATGTCGGGACTGAGTCTCAGGACACTCATATTTGAGGACCGATGTAGCCATTTAGTCATTACAGAACAGTTATTGATGCCCAGTTTTATATCAGTGCTTTCTCATTGGACAAATGATGTTTCAGATGGATTATATTGCATGATTATGACTCGGCTTTTTATATTGTGTTATGGTTATCATTGCTCTTATACTCATTTGTGTGACATGTATTAACATGTGGTGTCATGATCTGGCGGTCATAATTATATGGACTTGGATGTATCTTGTATTATGTATTGATGTCCCTACTTAGACTTGGAAGTTCTTGATCTATACTCATTGGTTTTACCCTCCTTAAGGAGAATAGAGGTAGTCATTCCCACCATTGTTTTGGCTTGCTAGTGTTGGCTTCATCAGTCACTATCTCCACCCATCCATTACCTTCTAGTTTTGTTTTCAACCCGACTGACTTCTTGACTTATGGCATGGAGGACCTTTTCCCCCGCTAGAACCTTTGTTGGACAAGCCTCCCTGTTTATATTGTGTCTTGGCTCTGAGTTGGTGACAATACTTGCCTTTGGTGAGTTGGATTGTATGCCTAAATCATTCTGGTCAGTTGTCTCGATGTTTGGCACTGTGCAAAACTCCCCCTGGTCACTTGAGATGTTGTTGGCTAAAACTGAAAGCTCATGTACTACCTGTCTTGGAAATATTGAATATGCACCCATGGAAAATGAAAATGATAAAACTATGTTTCTTAACATATGTAAAGAGGGCAAGAGCAATGAAATGCTAAAATACTCTTTGAAGAGTATAAGAAAAGGTCAAAAAGAACACAATGGTTAAAAATATGCTATATCTAAATATTGCTGACCTTATAAAAAATAAATATGTCCCAGATGAAAGCTGCGATTAGCTGTGCTTTAGAGCAGTGGTGAAGTCCCAAAGAGTCATATAGGCCAAAAAGGCCATGGAATAAAATTGATGGTCCTAATGAACTTGGATCAATATTGATGTAGACATGATGCCTAAGTTGAATAAACACTCTCTAAACAACTCAACCATTTGTGAAGCACTGCCATTCCTTGTGTTGTTGTTTGTCCGACATTGGTTTTAGTCAGTTTTTTCTTTCCATATCCAAAGTGTCATGATGTTAAGTAGGAAGTCATCATTTTCCCTAGCCTGGTAAATTTCATCCTTCACCCTTCACTAGCAAATTGACTACAACTATGAAGTGAGTATAATCCTGAAAGTCTAGTCTGAGCATTAATAAATAAAGCCTTATATATGTATTTGGTTGATGTACTGCCATTGAAATGACTGCTATTTGTTGTGATTATTGTTTAAATGAGTTGTAGAGCATGTCTTAGCCTTATAACACTTGTAGCAGATGGATGATAGTCTGAGTTATATTATTGGTATCAGATCATTTATAGATGGTTATATTGTCTATTGGATATGGTTGATGATCAGGTAGAGACCTGAGAGGGGTATGCGTATAAACCCTAGATGGATTTGGACTCTTTGAGTCTAATGAGACAGTTTATTTTCAGTTCCGGGCACTTGCAGAAATGATTAGGCTGATTTTACCTTTCTGATGCAGTTTTGCTTCATAGGATAATGTGTCTGAACAGGGAAATGTTTTATTTGGATCTCCTAGGGCGTTGTATGGACATAGGGGTTGTAGCCACTAGTTTGTACCATAGTACCCCTATCCCAGAGAGCTTGGTGGGCTCAGTTTGACAACGCAGGTACCCTAGGAGGCTGTTTTGGCAGGTTCACATTTCCCGAGGCAGATTAAAAAATGATTAAATAGCTATTGAAGAAATCGATTTGGGCTACCGAGGCAAGGAAATGACATGGGATGAGTCATAATGATGAGAGTGATGTCCTCCACACCTTCTCCAGTAGTTGCAGCACTTGATTGGGCCCACACCTATTTTTGGGCATTTTTATCATTATTTTCTGGAGCTTTTGGGAGGCTCACGATTTCCTCAAGGAGGCACAAAGTCAAAGAATTGAAATATTATATTATTTTATTGTGCCATGGGGACACCTAGAGGGAGTTAGTCAACACTCCTTGGACCCACCATGTGCTTCATTTATTTTTTGTTGAGTGGGGTACCCTCTTTATGCGTGATTTAGTCCACTTTGGTACTTTATGGTTATATTGATCCATGTATTGTATGTTGAGCTCATTTCAACCATTGATTAGAACATTTTATCTTTTAATCTCAGCCACTCGTTTTGAAAGTGGTTAGGATTCAGTTATGATTGTGGTTATTTCATTTCTATTTAAAGGAGAGAGCTTCTCATTTGTAAAGGGTCTTTGGCTCTTGGATTTGAATAATAGAAAGATTTTTTTGTGGATATTTTTTGGATCTGCTTTGCATCTGATGTTCTCAAATGGTGATTGGATAGTCTTCTGCTTCTTAGCATTGTGAAAATTCATGTGAGATCTATATTTTTTCTGCTATCATTGTCTTGTCTACAGGAGGGCGTTTTGGTTGGAGCGTTTTTGTAGGGGGACCTCAACTCGTTTAGTTATCTTCGTCTTGGATCAGGGGGTTTTCATTAGTTTCATTGTAATCTATGATTACTTGTTTTTACTTTTCTATAGCATTTAGTTTATTTATCTTGTCTTAGCAAATCTGATATTGTTGACGTTTGCTCATGCAAGGTAGGGGGCGCATTGGTGGCTTGGAGCTTACATCTGTCATAGAAATCACTTGGATCTTCCAGAATTGATCAAGATAGCAAATATCATCAATGTTAAGAATTCTACAAGCATTTCCAGATACGATCCAATAGGTTGTTGAAAAACTGAGTTTAACTGCTTGCTGGTTTAATGAACAATTTTGTGAGTTTCACTTCAGCCGGTTTTGCATAGGCTTGAAGCTACTTATAAAAATTTTCCTGAACAATTTAAACACGCAGAAAAAACACTAACAGGCTGAAAACAAATGCATGCACACCATAAATTTGACTCAGATATTTTTGGCTAATCAGCCCTGGAAAAACCCCCACGGGGAAAACCGGTCAGAGAGGAGAGATTTAATTAGTTCTTCAGCAAATTTACAGGACAGAAATTTAATGATGCAAATACAACTTATCTCCACCAGCAGTCTGGAAAAATGTTCAGCAGTCCATTTTTCTCAATTTCTGTGCCAAAAACCAGCAGTACAAAACAGTACCAATTCTGGAAATTCATGCTGAAGAAAACCCGACCGTACAGCGGCCGTACAGGTCTTAAATGCCTCGAAAATCGTGCTGTCCGTACAGCATTTATTGCTGCTGTACCTCCTCGAAATTCGTGCCCTTAAATGCTGGGCCGTCCCACCTCGAAATCTGTGCTGGGAAATTAAATGCAGCCGTACAGGCCGTACCACGATTTAACCAGCAATTAATGCAGCCGTACCTCTTCAATAAATGAAGGCCGTACTCCTCGATTTCTGTGCCGTCCTTTCAGCAGGTTAAGCTCCTCGATTTCTGTGCATTAATGGCTGTCCTTTCACCTGGAAAATCGTGCCCCTTCTCAGCTATTCGACCTCTCTCTCAGCTCTCTCTTCTTCACCCTGAAAATGAACAAGTCATGTCTCTTTGCCTCCCTCAACCCTTTTTGTTTGCCCTAAGTGAGTTTCTTAATCCAACGGTGGAGAAAGAATCAAATCAATGGCCAAGATGAAATGAGAGTGAAAATCCCTTTTATTTATTTCTCATAAATAAAATCACTCACCCACTTAAATTTATCAAAAAGTGACTTTATTGTCATAAAGTCTCATTAAGTGACTTTTAATGTGAGGGTCACCTTTTTCACTCTTAAAGTGACTTTAGGCAAAAATTAAAGTCACCTAGGGAACATCTACCTAGGTACAAAAATCAACATAGGTAACTCTCTTCTCTTTAACAGTTATGAATCCATTGTACCTGCTTTTCCTTCCATTTTTCTGAAAACTCCTAAAATACTAAAAAACCCTAAAAAGCACTAAATCTGGGAAGTATCCGATCTTTGGCCAAACCACTTCTAGGTTTCATAGATCGGGCCTCCCCTTCACTGAATATACTGCAACGCTGGTCAAATTCCTGCTGGTTTGACCTAGATCTGATTTTTAGCCTGAAAACTGCATAACCCCCCAGTGAAAATTTCACCTGCTCGGGTTTTGACTTTTTTTCTGATTTCTGACTTTATAGACTAATAGATCGGGTCCCACACAGTCCAAATCACCCTCAACGTTGTCCAAATTCATGGCAGTTTGACCTAGATCTGAGTTCTAGACTGAAAGAGCCATAACGCCTTCACTGAAAATTGGACTTTTCCAGAGTTTACTTTTTCAGAAATCTGACAGGCTAGGTGGATAGATCAGGGCTTGAGCACTCCAGAACACCCCCAATGTTGAGCTAGTTCCTGCCAGGTTGCCCTAGATCTGAAAAACTGACTTTCAGCCTCCTAGCCCCCCTCATCAGATTTTGACTTTTTCAGATCTGATCTTTCCTGAAATTTTATGACTTGGGTTTGTAGATCAGGCCATCCTGATCTCATTTCCCCTCCAATGCTGAGCTGATAGTCTCGTGGTGGCTCTAGATCTGTAGATCTGCCTCTCCAAACCCTAGCGCTAGCCCTCCTTCTGCTGATTTTCCTGTAACCTGAATCTTCCAGACCAAATCCTTTTCTGGGTCCATAGATCAGGGTATATCCCAGGTATGTTCACTGAAACGTTGTGCTGATACTGATTCCATTGCCCAATACACGAAAGGCACTGATCTCCTATCTCTATTGCTAGCTCTAAATTGACCTTACTCCCATTCTCTTTGCCAACATTCATTGATAACTCAAGTTACCTATCTTTCACTGAGTCTGTCTCCTTGGTACTAGACAGTCCCAACTCTATCCTTGCTCACCCTGTCACAGTTACGTTTCTTAAGATAGTGGTCATCTCCATTAGTTGCTAGTACCTAAACCCTAGAGTTGCTAGTTTCCATTTACCTTACACCTTACGTACCTCAAAGCCACATTTGATTTGTTCTAGTGTCTAGGTTTAATCTCTCCTGTCAGGAGTAGATCCAGGTCTCCCCCGTTGTTGTCTTGGACTTAGATAACATAAAGTGAAGGCTGCCTTGATTGGCGTGACAACCATCCATTTGGGAGTCTAGACAGTCTTGGTTCCACCCCTTAGTTGCTTGCCCCTCTACCATCCATCCTGGATCCATCTCACACAGACAACTACAAGGTTGGTGATAACATTTTGGTGTCGTTGCCGGGGAGGTAGAGGCCTACCCTGGTTTGACATTTTTCCTCAAGCTATACTCCCGTTCTCTTTGCCAACATTTTGGCGTCGTTGCCGGGGAGGTAGAGGCCTACCTTGGTTCAACATACCTCACCTTTCCCTACGACATATCTTTTATTGGTGAATTACTTGTGTGGTTCACCTGGTGATTCCACCCTGCGACTCCATTGAGGACCGTGCCCAACATATTAATCTTAAGTTCTTAGAGCATACCATAAATCATAATGAATTCAGATGTATTTATGAGGCACATGATTGAAAATCCAAGACAAATAAACGAAAGGAATAGATGGAGGTCAGACTACGGGTATGAGGATGATCTCGAGCATGATTATGGGTATGAATCTGGTTATCACAGTATTTATGATACCCACCACCTTCCTCACCCATGCAATAAAGATTTCCCGACCATCCCGAGTGGACTTGTAAGTCGACATGAACCTAGAAGTCAGTCCCAGTCAAAGCCTTATAGCCGAGTAACTAGAGTTGTTAAAAAGCAAGACAAACAGTCTCCTTTTGACTTTTTTGAATACCGGGAGCACCTCATCCTATGCCAAATGATTACACTAGGAGGATACCTCGTTTCAATGGAAATAAATATATATCTATTGAAAGTCATCTGGATATTTTGTGGGATTACATGGAATCTAGAGGTGCTAACAAAGAAGATGTTTATATGCGAGCCTTAGGAGAATCCTTGAAAGCCGGATGTTCAACTATGGTTGGATCATTTAGCACCAGAATCCATCACTGGGTATGACATGTTCACAGGTTTGTTAATTGATAGTTGGAGTAGGAACATGGATAAAATTTTAGAGTGTCAGTCTAGCAATGATTGTGTCGTTGATAATCAATATATTGACAATGTGCTTTCTCAATTGGACCATTCCTCTCCTGATATGTTCCAAATCATGAGCGTGTCTGCAATTCATAAGAATGTTACAGAGTACTTCGAGAATAATGTTTCGAAACCTCATGCTGAAACTAAGAGGGATATCAATCAAATCATACGAGATACTCTGTTATTATTACCTGAAGCAGTCACAGAGCAAATCCTAGATCTGATCCGTGGAAGGGAACCTAATCACCATCAAGAAACATCCATACTTGAGCCTTCCATTTGTGAGTCCATTAAAGAGCCTTTAGAAGAGGAACTCCATAGTCATTGCCTAATTGACGATAATTTGAGTCAATATGCAAGCAATTTGAATATGGATTCAGACTTTGATGAAATCAATCAAACTTCCGATGAAGAGCAATCTTGTGGTCATATTGTGATTGAAGAGCATGCTTGTAAGAATGATAGGGAAACTGAAACCAAACTTATTGATGCTTTTCCTTATCTTGAGCTTAAAGAAGAACAATCACATGAGGGTACGATTGTAAGTAAACTTGATCAAGAACATTGCAATGCAGAGCCTTGTCCTGATAGTATCGATATAATTTTTCATCCAATCCTTAATCAGAATATGTTGGTTCAATTTGTGGATACTAACCTTGTTTCAAATCTTGAAATTACTCTTGGAATTAATTTAAATGCTCTTTCCTCTCATCAAATTCTGAGATCAATTATTCCAAGTCTGGGAGAAAATTTTCAATCCACCCTCGCGTCCCATCTCTTCAAGTCTTTTTGTATGGGTTTGTCTTTAAATCAAGTTGTTACTTTCGAAATTTCGAATCAGGAGTATAAGCATTTTCACGAAATTGGGGAAAATGCACTTCATGTCTCTTCTCATTCATCCGTAATGAATAAATTTTTTTCCATTTGTAAATCTGTATTATGGATGGTTGGAGAAGGTGTGTAAAGATCAATTTCATCTTTTCTCCATTTTTAAACAACAAATGGGCTTGGCCTCATTCACAGTTTCATTACATTACAAATTGTCCCCATTTGATTCTCCTGGAGTGAATAGAATTGAATGTCCTAGTAGGGTAGAGGAGAAAACAAAGAACTGTTTGGAGTGGCCGAGTCACGAATCATATTGTTTTCCTCCATCAAGACCGAATTTGCATGCCTTTTATGACCCTATCATCATCTTGATGGATGAGTTTTTAGAAATTCAATCTCATCCCTAGCATGATTTCATTTCTCTTGATCCATATCTTTCTTTATTTTTCAAACAACAAGTTATAATGGCTTCAATTTTCATTTACATTACTTACGAGCCATCTTTGACTTGTTGTATCATTAACTGTAAAGAAAGCTCAATAGATTTGTTCAGCAAGTGGTTGCATTGGATTTATGATTTTACCTAACACCTGTCTAAATTGGCTAGAGTAGGGTAGGTAGGATCTGAATAAGCCTTTCCCTGTAGTAGTGTAGAACCTTGCACCTTTGTTTGAAGCTCACCTTTGAAGCTCTTAGTGTAGTTTTAATTTCTGCAAAATAAAAATCAAATTTTTATTGAAAGTTATGGTTATAGATTAGATTTATTTTCTGCTTTTCAGTTTCATGCATCCTTATTTTCAGTGTTTTATATATTATCCACATATTGTTCTGACAACCGGTCTGTGAGTTTGGTATAGCTCTGGACATGCTGAAGGTAGTCAGTGACATTCTTGGTAGCGGTTGTAGAGATGGATGGATTGATCGAGGATGCGAGAAGCAGAGTGCGAGGACCAGAGATTCTGAGGTTCTCAAGCGTTTTTTTTAGCAGAGCACTTGTCCCAGCTGAAGCCAGATGTTATCACATATATAGTAGCCAGGCTACCATATTTTATTTTTCAGACACAGTACATTTTTCAGCTAGATCTCTTACATATGAGATGCTGAGATGAGCAGTTTTGATAGATCATTATTGTATTAGTGGACTATTGTACTCTCCCATGTCAGGACTGAGTTTCAAGACACTCAGATTTGAGGACCGATGTAGCCATTTAGTCATTACAGAGCAGTAAACCATTTAGTCATTACAGAGCAGTTATTGATGCCCAGTTTTATATCAGTGCTTTCTCATTGGACAGATGATGTTTTAGATGGACTATCATTAGAGGAAATTTGGGGTCTAAAATGGGCCTTATAAGAAAACGTGCCAAAATAAGTTTTTGTGAGTTGGAATTCAAGAACCAATAGAATTTGAATAAAAGAAGTCAACCATAATGGTTGAATTGGCATATTTGTCATTAAAAAAAACAACTTTTTTTGTTCGTATTTTCGACATATCTCCCTGTGTTTTTACTCAAATTTCGATCGGGAGAGCTCGTTGGATGCGTAATTTGATTCCGCATCCAACGAGTACCCACACTGCATACTTTTGATGGACCCCGCTACCCCAAAAACAAGAAATACCTGAAAAAACGTGATGATGATGTCATCATCACGTTTTTTCAGGTATTTCTTGTTTTTGGGGTAGCGTTTGATGGACCCCGCTACCCCAAAAACAAGAAATACCTGAAAAAACGTGATGATGATGTCATCATCACGTTTTTTCAGGTATTTCTTGTTTTTGGGGTAG
>LPNX010631732.1:1274317-1330103 GCA_001517045.1 Pseudotsuga menziesii
GCTGTCCAACTGCGTTAATGTACTCAGGGTCTCTTGAATATTGTTTTGCCTCTCTCCAACTTTCTCCGGAAATATCATGCATGTCACCTGCATAGTTTATGTACTTAGGATCGCTTGATGATGCTTTAGGACCACAACCCTCTGGAAAACCATGCTCCTGAACATAGCATGCATAATAGCAAGAAGATTCTTCATGAAGGTCTCTTCACATGCCCCACAAAATGGCATGTAAGTTTCAACCACATTAACAGCCTCTAGCTGATGAGGAGGCCTCTGTTCATGGTTGGGATTTTTTCTTTGCCATGTTGGTTTTGCAGGAAATGTTCTAGGAGGTGGTAGAGGTTGAGTTCTTTCAACAGTTATGACCCTATTCTGAATCTCTTTAATCTGCGCTAAGTGTTTCCTTTCCATGTCTTGTATTTTCTCTGCAAGTCCATGAGCTTCTTCTCATATGCTTCGTTTGATGGCTCTTTTCCTTTAGGTTCAACAGTTTTTAGAAGAGTTGATGATCTAGAATAACCTTGGATGTTTGACTCTCCTGAAGAATGCATATTCTTATCAATTTTAATGGCAAAATTCTGAGCTTGAAACAATGTGGTCGGCTCCTTGTCTCTAATCTGGTATTGGATCTTGCCACCTAATGCTTCTATATAATAATCCAAAGTGGAAGCTGCAGGAGGAGCATAAGTAGCAGGGATGGAATTTGTAATTCTGTGAACTTATCGTTGAATTCATCCATGGTTTCCGTATCAGATTTCTTCATGTTAGTCAAGGCTGCCACTAGATGTCTAGGCTCCTTTTTGCTGCCAAATTTTTCGAGGAACGCAACATTCAAGGCTGCTATGGTAGCGAAAGAGTTGTTCGGCAAGTTGTCATACCAGTTTCCAGCCTTACCATCCAAAGATAGAGAAAAAAGGGTCATGTATACATCTTCATGTTTGTCAGTACCCCTGACATAGGAACCATAGTGTTTTGAAAAATATCTGAGATGTTGCTCAGTAGAGGTAGAGGCATCAATGCTTGTGAAAGTGACAAGCTTATCAATAGCTTTTTCGGGAATGTAATGGGGCTGACCTGCTATTTGAGTTAAATTGAGCTGAGTAAAAAACTTATCTATTGTGCTAGGAAAACAGTTATTGTTTTGAAAATTTTCTAAGTTTTATTGAAATAAAAGGTGGATGTCTGAAACAGGTTCATATCCAAGTTCTTCAAGGATCCTACAAGAAGCAAGTTTGTTCAATCTCCTACTATAAATATTTTCAGGCTCGGGGATGAAATTGAGCAAACCTTCAGAGTTTCTTCTAGTCAAATACCTTGAGGTGTTTACTCACAGTGGATTCGCCAGGTGGATTCAAGTCTAATTCCTGAGAATGAATGGACTAAAAATCTACCAAAAAAGGGGAAAAATCTTCTCATGTGAGAAAGTGGGAGAGGTGTGACCTTTGGGGCAAGCACAGAGCCAGGTACTGTCACCCACTCCTAGCTCCTTCGTTTAGGCTAACTCCTAACGAAGCCAAAGGGGGTAGTCCCTAACAAAGAGTTTCTATGGCTCAATGTGTTTAAGTTCAGTTTTAATGTTCGAATGATGCGGATGGGTATTGTTTAGGATTTATTACGATGGAAGATGATTATACTATAGATAACTGAAAAATTAAACGTAAGACAAAAGAGCAATCCACGTTGCTATCGTAAGATTTATAAGATAAACAATATATTGAGAACTCACAAGATAATGTAACATTCAAAGATATAAACTTTACTCAAAATATCCAATGGACAAATGGCCCAGATTATCAATAATGCATAAAAGAACGGACCAGTGCCTTATGGAGTCAACTTATTAGAAATGCTTAAATGTATTGAGGATGTGAGTTTCAAAATAGTGCCAATGAATGTGTATTGTGATTAATCTTGGTTTATTTTAAAGTCTTTTAATGGTCTTGTTTAAGTTTCAACAAAAGGTATCAAGAGACCAACCGGGAAAATCTTTCGAGTTACTCTGTTCGGGACATGACGGCTCGCCCAGTATCTCAGGCTGGTATCGCGGAGATTGACCCGCTAGCTGAGAATCTAGACAGCGGGGGTTTCAGCGCCTTTACTAGAAATGACTTGGGAAACTTTCTACAACGCCGGTGCGTTGGTTATGGGGTAAAATTTTATTGTGTTGAATTTTGTAAGATTAACAGTCCAATGTCGTTTCTGGATACTCCGATTTTTAGGTTGGTCAGAGCATACTTCGGCAAAGAAACAACGAGATAAATTAATTAAGGGGGAACATGAGTTGAAATTTTTTATTAAACAAATTAATTAAAACCCTCCGACAGAGAACGCTCTTGACTTTGTCTTATGACAAAAGTTCAAGAGTCTTAGCTAAACTATATGCTTGATGCAAAGAAATGCAATGGGAATGCTCTCCGATAGAGAGTGCTCTTGACTTGGATTCCGGCAAATTCAAGAGAATTAACAATTAATTAATTAACTTGCAAAAAAGTAAAATGACTAATCTACTCAAGAATCTCTTTCAGGTTTTTATCCCTTAATCGGAAGAGCATGAGGGTAAGTAGAAAAACTGAAATAAACAACAACTCTCCAATAGAGAGCACTCTTGATCTACAAAGTGAGATTCAAGAGATTTCTACTTTAAAGCAGTTGAAATACTTTTGAAAGATGAGATTTTTAAATGACAAAGTACACAACTTCACAATGAATCAAAACAAGCTAATCTAACAATTAGTGTTCTAAACAAGAAAATGAAACTAGTTTAAGTAAAGCAAATCTAATCTAAGAACACAAAAGAAAAGAACACCACAAACCTCCTCAAATGGGGGAGGTTGGGAGTGGGGGCTTAAAAACCCCACTCAAAAAAGAGAAATTTTATTAAGTGTTACAATTTTCCTTGGGAATTTAACCCTTGAAAAAGACTTTTAAAATAAAGCTAGAAGACTAAAAATGAAGCTCTTTTAATAGATTTTATACAAAAAAGGAGAGAGATTTATCTTTTTGTTGAGAACCTTTTTTTCACCTGCAAAATGGAAAAAATGAAGAGGATAGAAAGGAGCAAAAAGAGGGCAAAAGAGGACTGAAACAAATGAGGAAACGAGGGAAAAAAGGGGGAAGCGAACAACAGATAGTTGGCTGCAAAAAATGAGGAAATGGGGCAGCGAACTAAGCAATAAGAGGGCTGCAAAAAATGGTAAAAATAGGGCAGCAACTTAGGAGAAAAGTGGCTGCAAAAAATGGTAAAAACAGGGCAGCAACTTAAGAGAAAAGTGGCTGCAAAATTTTTGAAGAAAGAGGCAGCGAAGAAATCGAAGAAGACAATCAAACAACGAGGTAGAAGGAGGCCAAATCCAACCTAGAAGAAGAGGACAAAAATAACAAGACAATCAACCAAAGGTGGGATCAACCTCCGAACAAGGCGACCACTAGAAGCACTAGTCCCGAAACCGTCCAGTCTAGCTGGATGTACACAAAGATGCTAATGAGGAAAGCCACAAAATTATGTGGCACTTGGGATCAAATCCCAAGCTTACTTTCTCAAGTCAAAACCAACATATGATACATAGAAATATGAAGAAGATAGATACGATATGTTAAAACAAGGCTTTCTTTTTTTTTAAACACACGAGGTTCACTTCTTATTACACATTAGCGCAACCCATCTAGCTTCATCCTTACCCTCACGTCACACCCTCCATGCTAGCGTGATCCTTTACATCTACATCACCATTACTTCATTATAATTCACATGCAATTTGATTTGATTATACCATGGCTTAACCTTGTAATTTAATCATATGCAAAGAAATGAAGAGGGGCCCACTATATTAGCGCAACCCATCTTCACATTGGTTTAGCGTGAGTCCCCTCACCTCATCCACAAAATAGATCGTAACATCACGCTATGCCATACATTAATACTTTGGCTTAACTTTCATATTTCATTTAGAGAGGCGTCCACACAATGCCACCAATCTCCCTCACAAAAGCGTGAGTCCAAAAAAACGTCATGTCACCTTCCTTGAATTAATTCATATGCATGCCTTTAAACCAAATTTTAATTCATATCATATTTTTGAAGTGGATTACATGGCATGAGGGACTCACCTCCATGTCATTTCCACCCATAAAATATTCAATTTTAATTTTTTTACTATTTTGAATTTAGTGCATTATGTCCATTTTTAGCATTTAAATGCCATCTTGATGCAGTTTTAGTCAAATACTGCTTCACGGGGTGTTTCGGCTGCCCGACTGATGGTGAAAGTGGCCCTTAAGGTAAAGATGCTGCTCCGGGCTTGAAAATGAGCCCAACCATGCCGAAAACGGACTTCGGATCATCCATTTATTACATTTTGAATTTTTCCATTCAAACCGTTAAAAAATGGTTTAAAAAATGGGAAAAAATAATTTTCTCGGAATCCGACGAAACTTTAGGGGGACCTAATACATGCTCATACAACTCAATCAGAATGCCTAGCATGACAAAAAACACTGACACAAAGGCTCTAATAACCTTCCAAGGCCGAAACAACAAGACAACTACCCCAGCTTTGGAGGAGTGAGTGAAAAACTCAAAAATTATCGGTCGTTTGTTCAACAACCAATAATAACCAAGGGAAAAAACACTCTGGGCTAGTCAACTTGATGCCTAAGTTCGGAAAACCGAGCCTTTTATAAAAATTTATATGCCAGGACATTTTTTACAATTTCCCCAAGGTGGTATGAACATGTGTTTACAAAAAGTTCCGAACAGACTCTTAGAAAAACGCTGGCGGACTTTTGCATTCTGATGACGAACAAGTGTACTTGTTCATTGCTCTGGCGGCTCACCTAAAAATCCACTAAGTGCAAAATTAGTGGATAACAGAGAGCACATGCTGCTCATCATTTCTTTCTATTCCGCACTCTCTGCATTGAAGTGCAAGAAACTTGAATTTAGTAAAGAATTGTTGCACTGTCTCAAAACTGTTGGGATGTAAGGCTACCAACTCGTTTTCCAGAATGTGTCCCTGAAGCTCATCTTGCTTGCCAAACAAGTCTATAAGCTTCTCCTAGGCTTCTCTAGGAGTCCTCAAACCTTCAAGGTGGAAAATGAGATCTCTGGATATTTGAGTACATAGATAACCGGAAGCTTCATTTAAGTGGTTTAGAAACTTGTTTCTCTCAACTAGATGATGGGGCTCGACCTCCCTACCAAGTATTATCATGAAGTAGCCATGCTTGTGCAAGTCCAGCTGCATATCTGCCCTCCAATCAACATAATTGAAGGGTGTTAGGATCCGAGGTGTAGGAGATTGAGAATCCATAATTCTTCGGCTGAAAAAGACAATATCTTCACACAAGCTATGTAGCACCTGTAGAAATTCACTGCAAAACACTAAAACATTCGAACTATGTTAGAATCATTCCTTCCCTCTCAACATGAACACTTTCTTAGGGTTTGTCACACCCGCATCGCCACTCTAAATAAATTCAGAGCAAGCAAGGCACTCTTTGTGGGACTTCTGTGGAAACCCAACTACTTATGGTGTTCAATGGAGAGCAAACAGACATGAAGCTTCCTTGAAATAGATTTGATACCGTGTTAGAATTGATGTGCCATTTAGATAATCAAGCAGTGAGTCCAAATTATTGATGCAATGAATAGGATTGAATTATACAAACTGAACAAATCAAATCTCACAGGAAACAGACAAATATTGCTCAGAGAATTACAGTATTATCTTAATTACATAATCCAGTGTTACAATAGTGTTACAAAGGAAAATAATTCGAATAATTAGGGATGAATTCGAATCTCCCAACTGGATGTGACTGTATCTGACTGCATGGATAACTAAATATGTCTCAATCACTATCAGAGTCTAAGTGGTTAACTCCAAATGTCTTACTAAGTCACACAATCAGTTATAATCAGTTAACTCAGTCTAACTGAAGTGGTAGGTGAGAAAATGCGCCTTATCCACATGCATCCATGCATAACTGGTGCCCACTGAACTAAAAGTAAATGGAGAAAAATTAAGCTTAACTAGTTCCAACTCCGACTCACTGAAGGAGGTTGGTGTCGGGACTCCCAATGGCTCCTAAAATGTAGGGATTGGCCTAGGAGGCGCCTAAACTGATGTATGCAAGTCCAGTCAGTGGCAGTTAGCCTCTATCGGTGTTCCCCACACTCTAGTAACTGGTACATGTGGCCCCATTAGGTCAAGTGGACCCAAATAATTAAATAAAACTTATAAGTTAGGCTAAAATAATCTAATAGACAGTTTGGTCAAGGGAGGATTAT
Source organism: Pseudotsuga menziesii (assembly GCA_001517045.1). NCBI lineage: Eukaryota > Viridiplantae > Streptophyta > Pinopsida > Pinales > Pinaceae > Pseudotsuga > Pseudotsuga menziesii. Next base: position 1,280,607 of record LPNX010631732.1, read on the forward strand.
AAATCCTAACATCTTCACCTACTAACTCTAAATCAGATTGGTGGTCAAGACCTTGAATGAATTCCTGCTTGGTTAGGAGTTTATGATATACCTTTAGGCAGTGCCCATTCACCACAAAAGTTACATGTTCATCGTCAATTGTCCTTATTTTCACAAAACCATTATTGAAAACAATTTTGATTTCATACGGTTCCATCCATCTGGTTGTGAGATTACCTTTAAAATTCTTGAACCTTGAATCAAATAGTAGAGCCCACTCACCTTCCTAAAAAGTTTTCCGCTTTAAAAACTTATCATGCCATTTAACTCTCTGATTCTGAATCAAAATAGTCCTTTGAATAACATCTTGTCTGATCTTGTCCAATTCATTCAACTGTTACAGCCTTTGTTTTTGGGCATCATCCAAGTTCAGTCCTAACTATGCAGTAGTTCGGAAATTCTTTACTTGGAACTCTATAGGAAGCAACACTTGCTTTCCATAAACAAGTTCATATGGGGCGTGTCTCGCAGTATTCCTCCATGTAGTTTTGTAGGCCTGTTACGTTGCACTTGTACCGAGCGCACGTTCAGGTGTACCCTAGGGAGAGAGGGCAAATTTTTCGACCAGTAGGGGTGTTATTGAGCGATGGTGGTCATGGTTGGACCCTTTGGTCCTCCTTTAAGGGTACTATGACTTAATGGCACCGCCGACTGCCCGTTAAAGAGGTTTTAACCTCAAGGTTGGTGTCTGGGGCCCCTAATGGTTGACCACTAGGTCTCATGGCTCCATTTCCTCCTTGCATGTTCGGATGGCCTCTGTTTCAGATATAAGACGCTAGTATTCAGTTATGGCCACTTCATGCACCCTCACGGCCCTTCAGTCAGTGGGTCCTTGCTCTCCCTAGCCTTCTTTCCTTAGAGGAAGGCATCCTCCATGCCAAGTCGTTTCCATGCTTTGAGGAGGGCGTTGAAGGATTTTACAATCTTCTAGGGGGGTTAGATGGGGCATAACGCCCTGCCTTCAGCCCGCTCTAGCTTTTTGTTCGGAGCGATTCACTCATTTGAGCATCTTTTGGCACTTGGGGATGCAAATACCCCCAGGTGGCCTACCATAGTTTATATTTTATTATTATTTTTTTTTACTTTTAAGTTGACATTAAATAATTATAAATTTACCTATTTTAAGGCATGTAAGCTTGGATAAGTGAGTGCGAGATCATATAAATAGATCTCCTCACTTTCACTTTAAATCGGAACTGACGGGGATAGATCACTATGCACTTGTTTTACCCTACTTAGGGTTTTCCCTTGATGGATGCGGCCTTGGTGAGGAAGTTTTCTGGTTAATGCACGCTGTTTTTCCGGTAATTCTTTGGCGAATTCTCTGCTTTGGTTATGATTTGATTTGTTCGATGAACACAAGCACAATGAGGTCAAGCTTCTTACCTTTTTGTTCGATGTTGGTGATGTGCATGTATGAGTCTTGGTGGTAGCCTTAGCGCTGCACTCTGCCCTAGGATAGTCCTTTACCTTCCTCTTGTCACCTTAGCAAGATGACACGTCTCCTTGTGAGTGTGCCTAGAGGTTCGTGTTAGTTTTCCAGGGCTAGTTGTTTAATTTATGATCCTTCTTCACTAGGTTAGTGCTCCTCCTCAAAAACCCTAAGTTAGATAAGACTTGAGCTAGGGTTTCCCTTAGTTTTCACACTTTTCTCTGACAAAACCCAGTCTAAAAGTTAATCTCGTTCAGGTTTTAGGTTAGTTTTAGTTAGATTTAAGTTAGCTTTCATTTCCTCCTCCTAGACCACCCCCCTACACAATTGATCTTCGTGACTGCTCCCTACACTCCTTACCTTATGCTCGCGAGTTCTCCCATAGCTTCCTTCCACGAGGCTCGTTCCTCCACGTGGATGCTCCCTCCGAAAGTCTTCCAAACACCCCTGCTAACACCTAGCCTGCTCCATCGCTGCGCTATTTCTCTACCCAGCCTACGTGTTCTCCCACACCTCTGCCTGCTTCTTCGTCTACGCTCTCACCCGCGCAGCCACTCTACCCCTGCCGCGGCCTTTCCTCCTCACGGGCTGCTTCCCCGCAGCCTGTAGTCCATCCGCTTCCATCAACCGCGCTCTCCTCCGCCCTTCCCAGCTAGCTCCCACTCCATCGTAGGTGCATACTTCTCGTTTACTCCAGCACGGTTCTCCATCCCACCATTTTCCATCCATGCTGAGCGCTGCCTCCTTGGCTAGACCGCTCCCTTTGTAGTCTTCCCACAACCTTCTCTCTTCCGCTACTGCCGAGCCTTCACGCTCGCCCATACTCTATGAAAGTTGACGCTGAAATTTTAGACTTATTAATGCTTTACGTAAAAGATATTATATTTATATGTAATTTGATTTTTTACTTTATTTTCAAGTTGATTTAAGTTTGAAATAAAGAAATATAAATATTAAATGTGAGATTTATTAATGCTTTATGTGAATGATATGATATTTATATGTAATTTGATTTATTTACTGCGCATATATCTTTAATTATATTATATTTGGTTTATTACTAGTTTATTATTGTTTAGTTTTGATATTTTAAGCTATTCATATTTGTACTATATAATAATATTCGAATTGTGATTGTTATATTTGATCAAAATAGCTTTTACTTGGCGATAATGAATTAGCATATTTTATGAATAGTTTCATATCATTTCTGGACTTTATTAGGCACTGATCAATAACATATTCGAGAGATATCTTTGTGTTTTGTGTCTTTTGCTTACAACTTTCAAAGTAGTTAAGAGTAAGTGACTAAGGTGACAATGGTCACTTGTCTTGAATATGCTTATCGTTGGCAAGGCCTGCCATTTCAACCAGTAACATTTTGGCGTTGTTGCCGGGGACCATTTCAAATTTGAAGCGGTTGATCCCGAGTCATTCACACCCTGGCAAGAACGACATTCGGTAAGAAAAATTGAGGTAAGTTTTTTTGGGTATTTTGAAAATATTATTGAGAACTAATCTTGCAGATCTTACCTAGCGACTCCATAAAGAAGAAGCTCAGCAAGGCTTAACACTATGAGCTCAGTATGTGCCATTTATCAGGTACGCCTTTGTTTTATTTAGTACTTGGGCGAGATTTGCTCAACTAACCTGGCAGGTTTCTCCTGGTGACTCCAATCGAAGAAAAATAAAACAAGTACTCTATAAAGGTAGGGAAGCCCAATGAGATGGCATCCGGTTATGAATTGTGGATGGAAATATTGGACTTCTCATGCATTTGAGGTTTCCCACACAAGTACTACATTAAAGAAGGTGGGAAGGCATTGTTTCCATTGTTCCAGCAATATCAGAACCTTGCAGCATCCCATGTGCAGGAATTCATGCAATTCATCCGAGCAAGTAACATCGTGCATGAAGACATTAGGATGAGGCTATTCCTGTTGTCTCTTCACCTTGAAGTCAACTTATCTGTCAGAAATTGGTATGAAGGCTTTTCTTGCAAAATCTTTTCTTCTCTTAGGCAATTTATTGATGCATTCAGCACGGATTGGGATTACAGTGTAGAAGAACACGAAAGAAAGCCATGATCGACAGGATATGGGAAGAAACCATGCTCAGGATGATGCGAGAGAAGGAACCATAGATGATATTCCATTCGATTTTGAAGATCCTGATAATCCCACTGCTACAGAAATGGAAATTGGTTTCGCTCCTCTTGATCTATCAGCTTTCTCAAGTTATTCAGATGAGTTACCAGAGGCATTCTGGCATACCTTCAAGGGTGATCATGATAATGCCACACATCATGTGGAATGGTTTATGACTATGGCTTCAAAATATGGTATTAAAGAAGAAGAATATGTTTACATGCGATCATTTGTCCTCCACTTGGGAGGCGGGGCCCTTGCTTGGTTTGTGGACCTAGAGAAAGGAATGATATCATCATTTGCAGAATTGGTTGAAACGTTCTGTAATCGCTGGGATTCAAGGCGCTGTGACAAATGGATACCTCATGTCAAACATGTGAAGGACTTGTTCAATAAGGAAGTCCAAAGTGAAGATCAGGTTGAAGCAGTCGTTATTCAAGATGATAAAGCTTCCCAAGAAGATGAATATGATGATGGTCCTATATATGACGATCCAAAACTCCTAATTGAAGAAGCTGAGGAACAAAAGGATAAAATGAGTCCTCCCCTCCAACATACAGAAGTTCCTTATGACATACTGGATCTCTAGGAACATAATAACGAGAATTTTGAGGACGATAGTTATTGGAGATTTATGGGTCCACCTTTATATGATTCCTTGAGATCAGGTAGCATTGTCTCCATGCATTGCGGTGAGGAAGAGCAGCTTGTTGAATAATTCTTCGCTTCTCATGTTTTGGTAAATGAACTGGTATCTTACCTGTGGCGAGATAGTTGGCTATATTTGCAAACCAAGGCATTTTAACAACGACATCAAACAAATGTTCGTCAGATAAATCATCATCTATAGGAATATTTTCACCATCAGGAGTATGTCGGGAAAGAAAGTCTGCAACTAGGTTTTCTTTCCCTAGCTTATCAATATTTGTAATGTTAAATTCTTGCAGTAATAGAAGCCATCATGTAACCCTTCCACTAGTTATATATTTATTCATTAAGAATCTGATAACATAATGATCAGTATGAACAAAAACATCATAGCATGAACAACTGCTAAGAATTCTTTTTTAGTCACCGTGTAGTTCAATTCAGCTGGTGTTATGTTTTTGATGATAAAGTAGATGACATAGTAATCTTTATTCTCCTTTTGTCCAAGGACTCCCCCTGAGGCAGTGTCAGATGCACTGATATATATATGAAAAGGCAAGGACCAGTTTGGTCCTCTTAGAATTGGTGTTGAAGTCAATTATGCTTTAAGAGTTTCAAAAGCAAGCTGACAGTACTGATCCCAACAAAAATCAACATCTTTAACCATCAATTTAAATAATGGAGCTGATATCTTGGTAAAGTTTGCAATAAATCTATGTAATAACCAGCGTGTCCTAAAAAACTCCTATCTTCCCTTTGTGTTTTAGGGGGAGGCAGGCTGGTAATGATCTCGATTTTGGAACTAGAGCTAGTTAGTTAGGGGGGGTTGAGACCTGGTGGCCGTTCCTATTTCATAATTGTTCAAGATTGCCCAAGACAACCCTGCACTTCAACCCCAAAATAGAATATAAATAGGTAATGCAAAGCTAGTTGCAACTTCCCAGACCATACTCTTATGCAGCTATACTATTAGTCCTTGGAGCCCCACATTTCACAGGGCTCTTTGTCTTTATTTGGAGGAATATTTGTCAAGATCCCTACCTTACGATCGATAACTACTTATAGTTAGCTGACCTAATTCAGATATGTAGGTCTCATCCCCCACCCTAGGTTTAAAAGTTACAACTATAATGAATAGTGGGCAGTCTTGCAAAATTATGAATATTTGCAGCTAGGTAATTAATAAGTACTTGAACAATTATTAAGTAGTCGCAAACAAGAAGTCCAGTGAGGATGCTAGGAAATACACTAGGATAAGGAGGGGTGCTGGCACAAGCTCTCGACCTATAAAGGATTCCAACGAGGTGAAGTTGGTCCTAGATTAAGAGAAACCAATGCTACTTAAATTTCCTTTGCAAAGACTGAATAGAAGAATGGCAAGTGCCTCTCGATCTAGAACAGGTTCTCCCACGGAATCTGGGTCGTTGCTCTGGTGTGTGTGTGGCTGTGAATTGCTAATTCGAAGTGGACGGTATATGAGAGCGATGGTGGAAGTGGTTTGGGCAATTGGCATCATATTGGGTGTGGCATAAAAGACATGTAGCATGTGTGATTGGGAATCGACGAATGGATGAATCGGCAATGGCATTAGGTCGGTTCGGGATTGGTCGGTATAAGTATTGGGATCAATATCTTGAGATCGTTGAGTGGTATTGGAGTGTGGCATGCGACGTGTTGGATCGGTGAATGAATATGTGTGTATTTGGAGGGGGGCATACCTTACCTTGCTTGTCGGACTTTTGCTACTTTGATATGCAGATGATTGACCTCAATTTCCATGGTCAATAAATGGGATTTGGTCACTTTGCTACAGGGTGGGGGGGGGGGGGCGAATCTAGTGTTATTATACACATATATATATCTTATACACGCACACACACACACACACACACACATATATCTATAGTTAGAATGGAAGAAATGGACTCTTCAGTCAATTTAAAGCGCTCTTTGAGGGGAAGAAAAGGTTTGAAAGGTGAACTAATAAAAACAGATCATGAGCGTAATTACATATATAATGAGAGATATCTTTTTATACAATATTCTTCAGGTACGATCAATGATTCGAGCGAAGATCCCATATGATGCTAAAGCGTAATTACGCTTGCCTTATTACTTGACACGAAGTATTTAATGAACGTAAAGCTTTTTATATTATCTATTCCCACCCAACTGAGTCACTTGAATAGATTATTATTAAATAAATTCCGTCGGGCACCATAGATAGGGGAGTGGCCCAGCCCCAAGGGTTCTTTTTACTCTCGAATGAGAGCGATAAATCGACTCATTCCAAATAAAACGAGGTTTTCCATTCAATTTCTATTCACCAAGAACCTCTGGCTCATTTAGATTTGGGGAGGCGGAATTCGGATCTAGTAAGGAGGAAAAAGGTGGTACCGGAAGTGGTACCGGCGAATGGCCCAATGATCGCCGCTACCCAATGGTGGATTTCCTCTCCCCTCCCTATCCCAAGGTTAATTCCCTATCGAGAAGAAGGGAAATCTCTATCGGTCGCCTAAAGGATATCCCTTTCCTCTCCCTATTGGTCTAAGGGTCCTCACACTGCTGGCGTGACACTATAACCAATCTGAAAACGCTATTTGCCCCGCTTCAAATAGAGGGAGAACGGGGATCAACAACGAGCAAACCACACTGACGACAACGAACTAACTAACCCGTCAATGCTAGTACCCGTAAATGAATGTCGATCAGTGGCCCGTCTTCACATCCGTCATCATTTTCTCATGTATGTTTGGTATAGTCTTTCAGAAAGATTCCAAATGTGCTGTGCCAGGTCTTGCTTGGAACAAGGAAGGAGAGTATTTGAAAAGCAATGGCCATGCAGGTCTTGGGCCTTATTGTATCTATAGTTACTGATATTCCTGCCATGCCCAAGACGTAATGACATATATAATGAGATATCTCTACGACCTATTTGGTCTGTACCCGGTATTTTAACCCCATTCCCAATATCCCTACTGTATCGGAGGGCAGTGGATTCGGTGCCTAAAGCTAATGGGCCCTGACAAAACCTCCTAATTTGCTCTTATTTCTTACTTTTCCGAATTATGATCTATAGAATTGAATCAGTTTAATCTCCCCTTTCCTGCCTACAAGCAACCTTAGTCAGTCGCGCATCCATCCTGCATGGAACCTGAACCACTTGCTTGCTTAAGTTATACTCTTCCGGAAAGGAAACTACCTCAAAACTACAGTCAACCATAGCCAACCACCAGCCAGAATAAATAGCTTCTTGAACGCCTACAGCCCATCCATCCTGTGCCCTTTCCATTTCCACTTATTAGTTAGCTCGTGTATGAGAAAGGTTACTCTCTCTATACTCGACGAAGTCCTGACTCAGGGATATGAACCATTCATCTGCGAGACTTAAATAATACGTTGATCAACCATTAACTGGGGCGGCGCTACAATGTGCAAATCTGGACAGTTAACCCATATCCACCACTCCTAGATAACCTTATCACTCAAGGGAAAAACCCTCGAACTAATAGAAAAGGGTAGGGTTACCCTATAACATGTGGGTTACCCTATGTCATCAGTATATGTCACACATGCATAAAGAAAAGAACACATAGATCAGTATCCTGAACTTCTCACCATAAACTAGAGCCTAACACCTCCGAACCAGAAATTGGATAAATCGCCAAAGGGAATAGAAAAAACAGTAAATCAAAGGGTAGGAGCAACGTCATTTCAAATGGGTTGCATATATTAAAAAGTTCCCTCTCATTATAAAATAGAAGAAGGGGACCTCCAATAAGATAGCTGATGTATTAAGTAGACCCCCTACTCAGGTGTTGCAGATCTTGGGGATCCATTGTGCTAAGTATGATTCTTGGAAACCACTATATGCTACTGACCCCTCCTTTGGTTCCATTTGTCATGCCTTGCAGCATCGTATAGAAGTAAATCAGACTACTTTGGGATTTTACAGTCAGGGATGGTTGGCTCTATAAGCTCAACCAATTGTGTATGCCCCTTACAGAGGATCGACTCACTCTTATTCGAGAGACTCATGTGTCTTCCTATGTTAGAGTAAGATTGATACCAAGCAGTAGCACCAACGGAATATACCACAGCAGTACCAGTTTGTCCACCACTAGTAACAGTACAAGGTTCTCCACCAGCACCAGAACCAGTAGCTTAGCTTGAACCATTAGCACGAGTATACATATGCAGTTTCTTCTGTATATAGAGACATAGTCAGCAGTGGCTTTGGGTGATTCTGGTGACCGTGCAGATCCATAGCGATACCCAAGTAATGATCCAGTAAAAGAACCTGTTCCAAGGCCATCGCTTTGCAACTAAGCATACCTTCCAATTCCATATCGATATTCAGTTGGTCTACCACCATCGGTGAAAGCAGCAACGATTGAACTGGGGCAATTGAGTTTGAGGTGTTGAAGTTCCTAGCGGGGTACCATAAAAGGGTAATATGGATGTTGAGGGGGATGACCACCATATGATATGGGAGCACTGCTACAAGCAGTACCATTACACGAAGAGCCATGAACATGGGGACTAACATAGGATGTGCTAGCACCTACTTTGAAGACGCTTGGGAGGCATCAAACAGAGGAGTCAGATAACTAGGAGGTGGGAATGGAGCCCCATAGGAAGGTTGAGCACATGGCATATGGGCTCCACCATATTGGTTACCATATATGTTAGTACCATTGGTAAAGTTTGTGTGGCTAAGATTAGAAACCTGGGCAACTGATCTTAGAACACCATTAGCGGCATAGGATGCCCCCGGCGTATCTTGTGTGGAAGAACGAGTACGAGGCGCATGAGGAATTAAAATGTACAAAATACCCTGACTAAGCATAGATAAGATTGAATTGTTGAGCCTTGAGAATGGCTTCCTCTTCTGTCTGTGGCATTTGAGTGGCTACATCCTCAGCAATAATAGGAAGGAGGTACTTTAGGAACCAGTCTAAGATAATAGGACCAACAAGTTTGATCTTACACAAAATGCACTGTCTACACTACTAATGGATGTGATATGTAATATGAGTAGTCATAGTTTGGCATAAGGTTGTGATAAGCTCTACCCCTGATCGTATCGGACAGGTAATTTTGAAAAGGGTAATAAAGGTCGCCTTAGCTAGCGATCCAAATGAGGTATGAGTCCTAGCGGGTTGATGAATATACCACTTCGCGGCAACACCAGTGAAGGTGCATTGAAATAAGTGCAGTCTAATGGAATCATCATTAATACTATTAGAATAACACCATAGGTGAAAGGACATAATGTGATTGGAAGGATATTCTCTAGCATGTCCCTCAAATTTGGGAATATAAGAGGGAAGCTTGGTTAGCATGGCAGGCCAAGTTGGATCATGTTGGATAGGATAATTGGTAAGCTTAGTAAGATCTGGGATATTTGAACTATTCATAAATGGGAGGTTTGGGGTTTTATTAGTTCTAGCCATATTGGATGTTGGAACGACTGACGGTTAGTTGAGGCAGAACTAGTCGAGGGCGAGCTAGCTGTAGGTGAACCCAAATGAGAAGAGCCCGAGGAAGACAGACTCAAACTCAAATATCCCGATGAGGATGGACTCGACAAAGGACCAGAAGGTACATAAACTAGTATTCTAACATGACGAGCAGTATCAATAGTTAGAGAAGGAACCCCCAAAAAAGGGGGAAGGCCTTGCAACCTAAGAGAACGCCAGGAAAAATGATGGTTCACTATGGTTCCTGACTTATAAAATCTATTTTAAATGGTGAATTAAGACATATAAATATGAATGTATAACAAAAACCAAGTCATTAAAGCAAATGTGTCAAAACAAACTAGGTGCACAGGTGGTGCAACAATACTAAAGTTTTCGTCCTAGGAATAAAAATACACTAACCAGAAGATACCACTAATCAAATACTAAAACAATGTCTAGACTACTCTCTTCCAAAAATTCTTCAACAAATGGTCATGACCTCCATCGATAAGAATGAGTTAAGAGATTAAATAGGACCTTCCAATCACATGCCATGGATGGTAATTAAGTCCACCGCAGGGGTAAGTGAAGGTATGAAAAATATAGTTAGAATTAGAGGGCATTGGGTGCAACTCCCAGTGGCCAACAACTATCTGTATCAGGTGCCCCATCACCTCTGATAGCCACTTGGGTAGGAACCTAATGATTGGCCACTAAGCTACCTCTTCACGGATACGTACCAAGGGTTTTATTGCCTTAGGCAATCTATAGATCTTCAGCTCAAAAGAGAAAGGTGAATCAATCAAACCTTCGGTCCTTATCTCTGCATTAAAAATATAAAAGAGTGCTTCCTTGTTCAAACGGGTCTTGAGCCTCATCCGTAGAAAGGATTTGAATTTTCCTAAGATTAAACAACTATGTTTCAAATGTATGTGGTTGTGGCAAGTTATTTGGATACCTATTCCCACAACCGCAGCCTAACTAAAATATGATTTTGGGCCCTCACCTGATGCGGACAAGCGATAAATTCCTCTCCCTTATGGTTATTTGCGACTATGTTCCTATCCCTAAAAAACAGTAGAGTAATATTGGGAAGGGGCCAGGCCTGCCTAAGGATCCAATGACGACGGGGCCTGCCTAACACTCCCTGGTAATGATCTTGATTTTAGCAGGGTCAACTTGAATACCCTTCGAGGAAATATGATGTCCTAAAACTATGCCTTCAATTAATAACATTTTTCATTTTTCATAACTTAAGGCAAGGTTTGTTTCCTGGCACCTGATTAAAACTTTCTCCAAATTATTAAGGGCTTCAAAATTGTTTCCATAAACTGTATACTCATCCATGTAGACTTCTACACAATCATGAATTAGTTAGCTAGAATCCCTAAGACTACTCTCTAAAAAGTAGCAGGAGCATTACAGAGTCCAAATGGTAATACCTTGTAAGCATATGTTCCCATGGATAGGTAAAGGTAGTTTTCTCCTGGTCTTCAGGATCTATTTTTATATGATTGTATCCACTGTATCCATCCAAAAATGAAAAATATTGTTTTCCAGACAAAGTGTCTAAAACTTGATTTATAAAGGGAAGGGGGAAATAATATATCAAAGTTTCTTTGTTAAGCTCATGAAAATATACACATATTCTCCATTTTCCCCCTTTTTGGGGGACAACTACCAAAGGGGTAACCCATTTACTATCAGAAATGAGATAGATGAAATCTGCATCAAGTAATTTCTGTAGTTCATCCTTCACAATATCCCTTAAAGAAGGATTCATTCTCCTTTGTGGTTGTCTTGCTGGTTGGATATTCTCCTGAGTGTAAATATGATGAATACAAGTGTCGGGATGTATTCCCTTCATATCCTTATAGGTCCAAGAAAATGCTCGATTGTGTCTGCAATACATGGACTAACTGGTCATGTCGGTCTTGACTTAACCTAGCATTATTTATTAAAGACTTCCTAGGACTAACTTCGATTGGAACTGTGAAAGCTTCCATTTTCTCATCCACAAAAAGGACTACTGATGTAGATATATTTAATGGATCAAAATGTTCTTGGAATTCCTCTATGAGGAAATAATCAAATTCAGAAAAAAGTGAGGAAAATTAATGCTAGTGGTAGCAGAAATAAATTGATCTAAAATGTTATCCTCTGTTTGATCTTCTAACCCTCTAGATTGATTGATAGACAACAATGCTTGTTCAACCTGCTCATCTCCATATGGGATTTCGAACCATAACTTTTCTGCTACTGGTTGGGCTAGGGGATACATGGTAATATTTTGCAGAGAAGGGTCATTTGATATTGTTAAGATCCCTTCCCTACACCCTATAAAATCATTAGTTGTCACTAGCCAAGGCCTTCCTAGGATGACTGGATGCTCTTTAGTAGGATCCTTGGTCTGTAGAACCAAAAATTCCATTGGGTATTCCCAGGAGGCCATAGTAACAATTATGTCATCAAGCGACCCTACAGGTTTTACAGTGCTTTTATTTGCTAGCTCCAAAATTGTTGGAGTAGGTCTAAGCATGTTGTTTAATTGTAATACCTTCAAATTAGACATGTACATAATGTTAATTGCTACTCCTAAATCAATTAATGCATTTCCTATGGAAACATTATTAATAGATACAATTAAAATAGGATTTCCAGGATTTGCAAACTTTGGAAGTAGGGGTTGATCTGATATATAATCAGATAGTTGGCCAACCACATGTATAGCTAGTGGATCTTTTCGTTTTCTCCTTGGTTTCTTTAGACAGGGTTCTCTGATAATATTTGAGTAAATGGGAACATCCCAAATATCCTGAAGCAAATGGATTCAAATGCAAACATTCCTTGGATCACTTTCAAAATCAAACTGAGGCCTTACCACAGGTTTTTCTATGGCCAACCTTTCTGGATATGGAGGGATACCCGATGTCTATGGTTGAGGTGTGTGTAGTACTTTGGTCGTTGTTAGATTTTTATCTATTATGATAGTATGATCTTAGAATATTATCTGAGAGAATAACATGCACACCAATCAATCACAAGAGACAATAGACACAAATATTTTCCTCGAGGAAACCATAAAGGAGAAAACCCCGCAACTTCCTCACAGATAGAATAAGCACCAATGGCAGCAGTAAAACCCAAAGACAGTAAGATGATCTCCAATAGTTGTTCTCTCTCTTATCCCAGCTCCTTCTCTCTCACTCATGCGCTACAACTAGGTGTGAGTGAATGTGTGATAAATAGAGAGGCTCACTCTCTATTTATACTAATTCCCCACTTGACAATAACTCACTAGGGCCGACTTTTCTAGGAGAATCTAATAACCCTAGGGCCCCACAACTGCGGGGACTTTAACCCTTGATCAATAAGGAGGGTTAACCTCTATGACTTTACATGACTTGTTTACATTGTTGATTCTCCCGATAGGAACATCGAGGCATGACATGAATCAATTACATTACAGATACTTTCCGATAGGAACATCGGGGTATAATACATAAGATATACAAGTGAATACATTCTGAAGTTACAAATACATCAACACTCCCTCTTAACTAGGAATGTATTCTCTTGACACAATTCATCAGCACAAGTCTTCTTCTCTGGATCCGATTCTGGATCATCATCAATGGATCATCTTTGAATCATCAATGGATCATCATCAAAGCTAGATCATCACTAGATCATCATCATCATTACTGCTTTCACCATCTCGATCAACTGGTGCTATCTCTCAATTCTTCTCGTCATAGGAAGTTCTATAGAGCCAGCCCTTTCTCATGCTAGTTGTAGGCCTAGCCTCCATGTAGGTCTTCATATTCTTCAGCACTTATATTTGACCCAGTCAGAAAGACCCGCCCAGCACTTATATCTGACCATGGGAGGGCCCGGCCTGCCCCCATGTCAGAATGGCCTAGCCCTTACATATGACCATGGGAGGGCCCAACCTGCCCCCATGTCAGAATGGCCCAGCACTTACATCTGACCATGGGAGGGCCCAGCATGCCCCCATGTCAGAATGTCCCTGCCCTTACATTTGACCATGGGAATCCTTGCCTACCACCATGTCAGTATGGCTCACAGACTCATCACCTGCTCTTGGAAGGAACCCCGATCTGGAGAACAGCAAGCTTCTCCCTTAAGTACTCAAAATTCACTCTGGCTAATGGCTTGGTCATCACATCAGCTATTTGCTTGTCCGTTGCAACATATTGGAGCTTCACTGCTCCTCTCTGCACCATATCCCTGATATAGTGGTATTTGATCTCGATATGCATCGACTTGTCATGGAACATCGGGTTCTCCGACAACTTCACGCAACTCTGGTTGTCGCAATATATACAAGTAGCATCCAACTGGACATCAAACAAATTGGATAGTAGCTTCCTCAGCCATACTACTTCACAACTAGCCGAACAAGCTATGACATACTTTGCATCAGCTGTACTTAGTGCCACATAGGATTGTTTCATGCTAAACCAAGAGATCACACCTAATCCCATACTGAAGCAACACCATGAAGTGCTCTTCCTATCAATGGCACTGCCTGTCCAATCAGAATCCACATAACCCTCCGGGTTAATCTTCTGATCCGCCTTATACTTGATCCCATAATCAACTATACCCTTCAGGTACCTCAGAATATTCTTTGTAACAATCAGGTGAACATGTCTGGGATCCGTCAAGAACTAACTCAATGTGTTCACAGCAAAGCAAATATCAGGTCTCGTACTCGTTAGTTACATCAAGGACCCAATCATTTAACGATACATCGTAGCATCAACCGACTCTGATGAAGCATCACTAAATAGCTTCAGGTTCGATGTCATAGGTGTGGTCATGGCCTTGCAGTCCATCATCCCGAACCTCTTCAGGATCTCTACTGCACACTTCCCTTGTCCCAGGGAGATTTCCTTTGCATTTTGCCACACCTCCATGCCTAGAAAGTAATGCATCATACCCAAGTCCTTCATCTTGAATTCGGCAGCAAGCTTCCTCTTCGTATCGGTAATCAACCCATCCTCACCTGTTACAAACAGATCATCTACATACAGTAGGAGTATCATCGGGTTCCCTTCTTCCACCTTGTAGTAAAGGTTGGAATCTGCTTTACTCTTGGTAAAGCCCCAACTGGATAGGAAGCTGTCAATTCTACCATACCATGTCATGGGTGCCTGGTTCAAACCGTATAGGGATTTATTCAATTTACACACACGATTCTCCTTGTCATGTGTCTCAAAACCGAGTGGCTGCTCCACATACACTTCCTCTTCCACTACACCATTCAACAAGGAATTCTTGACATCCATCTGATGTATCTTTCATTTCATTACTACAGCCAGAGCAAGTATTGATCTGATGGAAGTATTCATAATCTATTCCTTCTTTCTGGGAGAAGTCACGAGCCACAAACCTTGCTTTATATTTCTCTATGCTACCATCTGCAGCATGCTTGATCTTGTAGATCCATTTGGAAGTCACAACAGACATTTCCTCTGGTCTTGGGACAACATCCCAGACATCATTATTCATGATCGACTGGTACTCCTCAATCATAGCATTCTTCCACTCTTTCTTTTCTACCGCTTCTTCATAATTGGAAGGTTCTTTATCAATGATGTCACACAATAGGGCTACATAACCGAAGCAGGACCTGGTTCTTTTCCTCTCTCTGTGTATCTCTTCCGGAGCCCCATATCTTTCTGCACCTTGGATAGCCTCTCGTACCCATGCAGGTTTCCTCTTGTGAGGATTCTTCTCTTGGGGTGGATCTACAGGTTCTTATGGTTCTTCTATTTCTCGATCTTCTTCTTGAGTTGCATCATTCATGGTGGTGTCTCTAATCCTGGGTACTTTTGTTTCTTCAGAGTCTTCAATTGGTCTCTTTCTATATTTGTTGTAAGCTAAGTCTTCGTCAAATGTTACGTCTCTGCTGATGTCGATCTTCTTGAATCCTGGGAAGTATATCCTATAAGATTTCGAGCTTTCACTATATCCCACAAATATTCCCTTCTTTCCAGAAGGGTCTAACTTTGTCCTTTTTTCTTTTGGAATGTGTATGTATACTGGACAACCAAATATTCTGATATGGTTGACCTCTGGTTTCTTGTCGGAAAATACTTCTTCAGGTGTCTTGTTCTCGAGTACTCTGTGTGGAGTACGGTTCTGTACATACACCGTTGTCCTGGCAGCTTCTGCCCATATATGCATGGGAAGAGCTTGATCATGAAGCATTGCCCTTGCAGCTTCCATGATCGTTCTATTCTTCCTTTTTGCAACCCCATTCTGTTGTGGATTATATGGAGTGGACAAATCCCTCTTAATCCCTGAATCTCTGCATAATTCTTTGAATTCATTTGATGTGAATTCTCCGCCATTGTCTGATCGAAAGGTTTTGATCTTCTTTTCTGTATGGTTCTCGATCAAGGCTTTGAATTCCTTGAACTTGCTAAATACTTCCTCTTTGTTCTTCAAGAAGTATATCCATATATTCCTAGAAAAATCATCAATGAAAGAAACATAGTATACATACCTGCTTAATGAACTGGATGACATTGGCCCGCATACATCGGAGTGAATGATTTCCAAGATTCCTTTTGCCTTGCTCTCGCTACTTTGAAATGTCATCTTTGTGTTCTTTCCTTTCGCACATCCTTTGCAGACACCGTCATTTTTGGTCTGTCTTTCTAGAAGACCTTCAACAACTTTGCTTGCAAGCGGTAGTGCCCTATAGTGCACATGTGCAAGCCTTATGTTCCAAAGTTCATTTGGCTCTATTGAGTCATGGACCAAAGCTTGTTCTGGTTGGCCCTTCAATTTGTATAGTCCTCCCTCTTGCTCTCCAATCACAACTGCATCATCTATAGTCTTTCCCTTTGGCCACATAAGGACTTGGACATCTACAAATGCAACCCTCATGCCTTTTGCATCCAATGCAGATATGGAGAGGAGATTCTTCTTTAGTCCTGATACAAACAAGACATCCTTTATCTTCATAGACTTTTCAGATTCTAGTTTATAGGAGGATTCACCACTACCTTTTACTGGATACTGGTAGTCATCCCCAAGTTTCGCCTTGTGAGGTGACTTATGTTCGGATAGTTTCACAAAGGATTCTTTGAATCCCGTCATATGCTTGGAAGCCCCACTGTCTATAAGCCAATCATTGCTTCCATGTGTGATAGTTTCCGTGAGGGAAGAAATCAGAACATACTCTTCATCACTTGAAGAATCTTCACTTTCTTGGTTGACTCTTTTCCTAGGAGGATCATCATCCTCTACAATGTGAGCATGATGTTTTATTTTGTCCTTCTTCTTGTGGGAGTTTCTTTTGTTTCTAGGACAATTTCTAGCATAGTGTCCTATCTCATCACAAGTAAAACATCTGAGTTGATTTTTTTTGAAGTGAGCATGCTTACCTTTAGAATGATGATAGTCCCTTTTGCTTTTCTTAGAGTGTACTGTGAGAGTTTGATCTTCACTTCCCATCTTCTCTTCTCGGGATACTATTCGAGCTTCTTCTTGTGAGCATTCCTCCCACAGTCTACTGAAGGTGACTATCTTTCTTCTAGTAAAAATCCCTTGAATGAAAGAGTCCCATGACCTAGGGAGACCATTCAGGGTAGTCATCACAATTTCTGCATTCTCCACTTCTCCATCCATTACTTCAAGTTGTTCTTTGCTCTGGGAGACCCTTGTAAAGTATGACTGTATGGTCTCTGCATTCTAGATCTTCACACTCTTCAACTGGTTCCTCAAAGTCATCTTCCGGTTTATGTTCATTCCTTCAAATAGCTTGGTTAGGGAATCAAACATTGCCTTAGGTATCTTTAGGGAAGATACATGTGGTATGAGGTGATCCTTGATTGAATCAACAATAATCCTCTTAGCCATGACCAATTTCTTTTTGTGTAAGGCCTTAGCCTCATCTCCCTCTGGAACTGAAACCTCTTCACTGATGTAAGAGTCCAATTCATTTTCTTCCAGGACCAGGGAGATCCTATACTTCCAAGCTTGGAAGTTATCAACTCCCTCAAGCTTTTCATCAAGCTTGGTGTGATGAGACATCTTAACAGAGAACCTCAAATGGAAATACAAAATATTTAGATGTTACCAATTTGAGAAGCTAAAAACTGGATCTGGAGCTGATCTTCTGCAGTGCTCGTTTTTTGGTTCTAGGGTAAATTAGGGTTTGAATTTCCTGGAGTTCTACCCAACCAAAAACCTTGATTCTTGTATCTAAACTTTGATTTTGAGGAGGAGAGCAATCCTGGCCTGGGCTCAGTCAAAAATTCCTCTTCAGTGAAAAGCCCTAATTTCCCAATGCAGTGGTAGGTCAAAAACTGAAAATGCTTAGAATCAGATTCTGCTTCAACAGAAATATGCGCGCTTTAATGGAGGTTCAACCCAGCCTCCTTTTGCTGATGGATTGTGGAGAGAGACCCAAAAAGTAAGAAACCCTAGCTTCCGTAGCTGCACAGTGTCTTCTTCTCAGGTTAGCTCTGATACCATGTTAGATTTTTATCTATTATGACAATATGATCTTAGGATCTTATATGAGAGAATAACATGCACAACAATCAATCACAAGGGACAATAGACACAAAGATTTTCCTCGGGGAAACCATAAAGGAGAAAACCCCGCAACTTCCTCAGAGATAGAATAAGCACCAATGGCAACAGTAAAACCCAAAGACTGTAAGATGATCTCTGATAGCTATTCTCTCTCTCATCCCACCTCCTTCTCTCTCACTCATGCGCTACAACTGAGTGTGAGTAAATGTGTGATAAATAGAGAGTCTCACTCTCTATTTATACTAATTCCCGACTTGACAATAACTCACTAGGGCCGAATTCTCTAGGAGAGTCTAATAACCCTAGGGCCCCACAACTGCGGATACTTTAACCCTTGATCAATAAGGAGGGTTACCCTATATGACTTTACATGACTTGTTTACATTGTTTATTCTACCGATAGAAACATCAAGGCATGACATGACTCAATTACATTACAGATACTTCCCGATAGGAACATCGGGGTATAATACATAAGATATACAAGTGAATACATTTCGAAGTTACAAATACATCAACAGGTCATGTGAGTATTATCCACGGTATTGGGATTTCCTTGTTCTGGCTGGTTCTCCTCATTTTCTTCCTCAAATTATTCCTGGATAATAACAACAGGATTTGCCCTATTTATAGTCCTCCTAGACCTAAGTTGTATATCATGAATTGGTATTACATTGACAGAAAATGTTGGGGAATGTGGTACCTCAGCATTGTTAAGATGTTGAGGAACTCTGTTGTTAGGGTTTGGAATAGGTTGGGCAGGCAATAATGTTGGTCGAGGGGGATTTACATTGTGGTATTGTTGAGGAATTTGTGGGGTTGGTAGTGATGGTGGGGTAAAACCAGGTACCAACTGTTGAGCATTGGGTAGATATGGAGAGTAAGAAAGAATATGTGATGGTACTTGTGGTTGCATGCCAACATAACCCTGTCCCCTCCAACCCTGTTGCCAAGGCTGGTTTTGTACAGGTTGAGGTTTCCAATTTGGCCAAGCCTGTGGGTTCCAGTTAGGTTGCATTGGGTAGCAGTAAGTTGGATTTTGGTATGCAAGATCTGGATATTGATTTTGGGGATGGGGTGGCCATGGCCTTCTTGGTGCATAAGATTGCTCACCTGCTTCATTACTTATCTTGTATAGAGCATGTATTTCTAGTAGTGCAGGACAATTTTTTGTGGCATGTTTTTCAATGCATAATGCACAAACAACACTAGTTTTAAGGGGACATTCCTTGAGAGGATGTATTTTCCTGCACTTGGGACAAAATATATGTAATGCTACATAATCTTCTTCTTCTTGCCTCTTCTTAGTCTTCAGGGCATCAAATTGAGAGGTTAGGGTGCCCAGGATATCAGTTTTAAAATTTTCCAAAAGATTCCATATCTCCATTCTGTTGACCCCCCTAGTATTTACTGACCTAGAGTCTTGAGGAACTCCATCTCTTACAGACTTTCCAGTTTTATCCCTACTACAGGAGTATTTCCTACACAACTCACAGATTTCATCGAATGACTTGTGATAAATATCACCTGCAACCATAAGATTGAGACTTTCAATATATTATTCCAAAATTCCCTTCAGGAAGACTGTTCTCATAGCATCTTCCTAGAGAGTATTATATTTGGATTTTTGAAGAATGTAGTTGAACCTCTCCAGAAAGTATTCCAAACTTTCTTCTTCATGTTGCTGCATCTTGAAAATATCATGCTAGGCATCTTTAGGCCTACAATAGTTCGGATATTTCTTTAGGAATGCATTTTTCATTTCATCCCATATCCTTATACTAAATTCCCCTAATCCCATGAACCAACGAAGTGCTGCATCCTTAAGAGTAGCAGGAAATAACTATAATTTATGGCAGTCATGGAGATAGTTATAACTCCGACATAATATGTCGAATTCGAAGAAAAAATTATCAAGATATTCAGCGCTCTTGCCATGAAAGATAGGTAATGCAGATAAGGGAATGTTTTTTTGTATTAGATCCAGAATTGGGAATCCAAAGGTTGTCTCAGTATGTGACTCATGTTCTACTTCCTCTTCACGGTCTCCCATCGTGAGTGGATTATCGAACAAGGTAAAGCTTAGCTTTCCCTCCCTTGAGGGTGATGATGAGAGGTCCCACCTTTCTATTCTAGACCTGCGTTGGGGAAGTATATTTCCTTTAGTGGGTTTTGGTGGACTTAGAGTGGACTCTATATGAGAAAATATAGGTTCTGATGTGTTTCCAAATAGTGCATTAATCTTCTCTACATCCACTAGGTTTTCCAGGCTAGGATCCTCTTTTATAGGTGAAATTGTGGTACTTTCAGATGCCTCTGGTGCTTCTAACAGATCTTTATGAGGGGATTGAGTTTTTGCTCCTATGGAATTTGATTTGATTGTTTCTTCCAATTGCTGTCCTACAATTTCCTATGTGTCACTTTCTTTTCTTTTGTATCTTTCTCCAGGATTTATTGATGATGATGGGGTTCTATCCCCAAAAATAGGGGAATTCAGAGAACTAATTTTGGTGTATCTACCTCTACTATCCCTAGGTCTCATAAAAAACTTCTACTATATATAAAAAACCACAAATTCTGATTAATAACTATTCTATCTAACAAATCAAATTAGATATACTAAAACTGCAAATGGATTTGAAAGAACCTGTTATAACATATGCACATGTTCTTACCTCTCGTCTTATCATCCCTGTTATAACATATGCACATGTTTGTGCTAGGTAAGATGGATTATCCTAAGATCTTTTGGAGATTTGCAGAATGAATGATAAAACACACTCTGATTGCTTTCAACTCATTGATAGTCTATACTACACTCTATCATTTACTCAAAAAGTATGAAGGAAAGAAGATGCATGTGTATCCAGTCTATTACACAGAAAATCATTCAACCTGCTATTGTATGGTATCAGAGGAAAAGAATGTTTTAAAGACAAATTAACTATTTTCTAACTCTAGAAAACAACTTTGTTCCTAAACTAAAACAACCACAACAAAAGAAAATTCTAGTCTACTACAATGGACTATCCAACTAATGAAGAAACAAATCTAACTACATAATCAAAACTCAATAAATTCTAACAATCTTATGCTCACTATCCCAGACAAAATTAAAACTTCCTACAGTCTATAAGTTCTAGTTACAGGAAATCATCTTTAACTTCAAACTGGAAATCAAAATACAAATCAATGTTGAGTCTAACCCTTCAAATACTGACCTTTTATTCCTCAATTCAAACCAATGGAAAATGCTTAAATCAGTAAACGTTGCTCACATTGAAATTCCCGATTTTAATAGTATTTCTAGTCTACCTAAAATCTCAATCAAATTTGACTTAATATATTCAAGAAAGGAAATATTTAAATATCAAAACATTAAACTAATTTTCTACTAACTTTCTGGCCATAGTTCTAGATTATGTGCAAATCATTTATGTGATCTACCTTAGTCGAAAAGCAGGCACTCCAAACTATCATGTTATGCCCTATTTGCAAATCTAGAATCTTGAAACGAATTCCACTATCTATGTGAAGAAAAAAAACTGAATCCCAACGCAAACTGAGCATAAATGAATACTAATCTTAAAGCAGATATGACATAAATATTATAGCATTATTCTTTCTCCTATTCAAACCTTTCCTACTCTGTTTAACTTCTTGAATCTTCAATACAAACACACATAAAAACAATGACCAAACAATGTATGAATATAAATCCTTATAGCAAATGCGTGTAGATGACAATATGCAAGCAAAATATCAACACCATGTGAAGGTGCCCCCCCCTCCAGACATTGCTTCAAATAGTAAGTAAAAGCTTAAAATTGTATTTTAATTATCCGCTGAAAAAGGGTTTCATAAAAATGAGTTTGTATTTGTATCTTGCTAATACTATTGTCATATATATATATGTGTGTGTGTGTGTGTGTGTGTGTGTGTGTGTGTGTGTGTGTGTTACACCATATGGGTCGACCACTGAAAGGGTCGGCCCTTCAAATAATCATAACTACTAAAGAGTAATAGGTGCAACAAAGGCCTTTCTTCAAGCTAACACACTCCAATCTGAGTGGATTCTCCCACATCTCCGGCTATGATCTCCATACGACTTGATAGGAGAATCATGGCTCCTTAAGGGATCCGAATAACAATGATTTTGGATGCCAGTATTCATGGGTATTATATGACTAAGTCATAAATATTCCCTATTTCAAGCTTTCCTTATCCCCCAAATATTTGTCACTTTGTTGGATGCGCTAGTGAAGGTACTAGATTAAGTGTAGATCTGGGTACCGGATCAAGTGCAGGAATGAGTACTAGATAGTGAAAGAAACCTGCAACATAAATAATATTTTATTAAATACAATCTCTTAGACTTATATTTAAAAATGAACAATTAAAATGAAATAAATGACAAGATTGTACCTGATTCTGATTCTTCATTGAACATCCTTTAAACTCATGCAGATGATTTCTAAGTAACAATACATAAGAGAAAATGCATATAAAAGACTTAAATTCCAGATTAAATGTGCAGATAAAACATGGAAAAATGAAAGGCCATCAGAATGTAAGAAGAATCTCGCTGTAGAATTTGAGATGAAAGACCTTGGAATAATGCACTACTTTCTAGGTCTTGAAGTATGGCAATATCTAGTTGAGATTTTCTTGAACCAAGGAAAATATATAGTAGAAATCCTAAAAAGATTTGGGACGATAGATTGCAAAGTTATGATTACTCCGATGACAACAAATTTGAAACTATTGAATGATGATACTTCAGAAGCTGTAGATGCCACCTTCTACAAACAGATTATTGGTTCACTGATGTACTTAACCAATACAAGACCAGATATATGTTTTGTTGTAAACATGCCAAGTCAGTATATGGTGAATCCCAAACATATTCACTTGATATGAGCAAAACATGTGATAAGGTATCTAAAGGGAACTTTAGATTATGGGCTCAGATATGCATCAAAGGGTGAGATCAAATTGTATGGGTTCACAGACTCATATTGGGAAGGAAGTGCTAAAGATATACGTGACACCCCGGTTTTGACCCCATGGTATTGAATTGCATATAATGTAAATAGCGTTAATAAATCGTGGTGTGGAGCTCAAAGAAAAGGCCCCACAATGGATTTAGTGTGTTATGTTTCGACGATTAAAATCGATGCCAATGATTTATGTGCTAGCCAGGCACAATCTGTTTTGAGACATCATGTAAAATGCAAATTAATAAAATACCACAACTAGCTATGTGTCGTAACGTTAAAGAGACGGGGGCATGATTTCACAAGGAATAGGGAGGGGGAATCATTAAAACATTGAGCCTATGGGGAAAATCCATAAAGTGGTCCACTACCCTTTTTGTCCTTTTGTGCCCAGTCATCTAGAAATGGTTGAATAAGTTATCTCCTTGGGATGGGAAAGGCATGGAGGTCAAATTCGAATTTTGGAGGTCACCCATTTTTGGAAAGTGTGTTTTTGACTTGTGGGGAAAGTAAAAGATTGGAAAGGCATGTCCAAGCCATTATGCACCCATGAATTTCATTTCTCACCCATCCTCATGGATTTTTGGCTCCCTCAGGCAACAGGAAGAGATTGAGCTCTCTCCTCCACAGTTGGTTATTGTTTCCTTCCCTTCTCCACATCCAAAATGCGTTTTGGGTGTTGCTGGGGTGAATGGGAAGGCAGGGGCAACGATTTTGGGGTTTGAGGAGGTCGTTTTTGCCCTTGTGAGTAAGCTGGGAGTTCTCCTCCACATTTATGTAGTTTACCCATTTTTCTCCATGTCTAGAAAGTCGTTTTTGGGGTTGCCAAGTGTATGTACAGTTGGAAAAACCCGTTTTTGGTGTGGCTGAGTGAAAATGCAGCAGAGATTTGCGTCTTGGGGGTTTGGAGAGGGCATTTTCTCATTCCTCACACGGTTGGGGTTTGCTGAGCATTTCCCTCACGAATTTCTGTGTTTTCCTCATTGTTCTCCAAGATGGAAGCTCATTTGTGTAGAGTTCAGTGGCTGAGACGGTAGACCCACGTTTTGGGTGTGAAAAGAGGTTGTTTTTACCTCTGTGAAGTCCAAGTACGTTCCCTAAAATGATTTTATCTCCTAGGTTGTTTTCCCCACTTGCAATTTTTGTTTATGGTTGTCAAACGTTTTCCTTCATGCTCAACAATGGTATTTTGTTGTGAAGGGAATCCATGTGAAGGTTAGCTTGGCTGAGTAAGTGCAAGGAACCCTTGGGTTGTTAACTTGTTGCATTAGTAGCTTGTGAAACCCAATTTCTTATTGGCTTGGTTGGACAGTCTGTGAAACCCAACGGTGTGTTGGCTTGACCGTGGATGTATGGTATTGCCGTGTGTAAGCCTGTTGTTCCCTAGTGCCTTGTGGAATCATGCCCAACTCGGGGGTGGTAGTGATGCTGAGAGATTGATGAGCACACTATCCTATGGTTGGGTGGAACGTTGCAGCGACATAGCTAGTTGCGGACCAACTTCTATTCAAGATAAGTATTCTTTTGTATTTTATTCCTGCAACTGTATTTGTTTTATGAATTATTATGAACATGCTAAATGTTGAATGAAATGTATGTATTTTCTTCCATTGTATTTACATGTCTTATGCATTTGTATATGTTTTTATGTCAATGAAATTTTAATGATCATGTTCATGGGGCTAGATTACCCAGTTTGACAGCAGTGTGTTGGTTGCATCCTCTCCATCGTCGGTATGAGGGGCGGGGACATGACAGTGTGGTATCAGAGCTCATGTTGCAACTTTGGGCCTCAAAGGGGCCATGAGAAATCCACCTTTGTGTTCAGCCAAAAGCAGCAGACAAGAGAAATTTTTCAAAATTTCTCTAAGTATGAAAAATAGCCTATTGGCCTAGTTAGCTGAAGTCGGGTCGATACATCGGCTGGGTTGGCTGAAGGTGATCTGGCAGTGTCAGCTGAGCTAGCCGAAGCAGAACTGATACACCGGTGTGAAAGGTAGGTTCCTTTTTCGACGCAGTGGAAGCTTCGTTCGGAAGCGATCTTGGAACGTTTGCCGATGCAATGGAGAGTTCGACAAGATTCTATTGATCGGATGCAGACCCGGAAGGTTGCCATCGGAAGAAAGTGTGGGATTTATCCGACGCGGTGACAATTTAAGAGAAAGGTGGAGCCGACGCATGTCGGTAGGAATTAGCTAATGTGAGCCGATACACGTCGGGTGGAAGCTGAGATTTCCGACGAAGACATAAGAAAAGACGAAAATTT
The DNA here is from genome assembly GCA_001517045.1 of Pseudotsuga menziesii. Classification (NCBI taxonomy): domain Eukaryota; kingdom Viridiplantae; phylum Streptophyta; class Pinopsida; order Pinales; family Pinaceae; genus Pseudotsuga; species Pseudotsuga menziesii. Next base: position 1,306,181 of record LPNX010631732.1, read on the forward strand.
TTCTATGTATGGGCATGTCGGCTAGGTTTGCCGAAGTGAGCTAATGAATGTCCATAGGGAACATATATGTGAGTTGATGCATGTCAGCTGAGTCGAGCCGACGAGAAGAAAAGAAAAAAATTTCAAATTTTTTTCTAAGTATTGAAATCGACAGAAATTGGAGAATTTTGCCGATATGTCGGCTGAGTTCCGTCGACACGCATCGGAAGACTTTGGAGATTTGATTCGACACATGTCAGGTAGAAGTTGGAGTTTCAGCCGATGCATGTCGGCTGAGTCGAGCCGACGAGTGGAGGGTGAAATTCAAAAAATGTCACGCAACGACAGAGGACTTGGTCGGGAGAAAGACGGAAAGTTTTCCGTAACGGCGGGAGAAAACTTGGGAAGTATTCTGCAACATCGGATGGAAGTCAGAAAGTTTTCCAACATGGTGCAGTGGGTGAAAGTTAGAAACTTTTTTGATGCATCAGATAGCAACTCTGGAAGTTTTCCAACGTGCGACAGAAGCATTCAATCGGAAGAAAAGTCGAAAGTTCACCGACACATCAGAAGGAAAAGGAAAATGGAGCTGATACATCAAAAAACTTGTGGAGTTTGAGCCGATATGTCGGTTGAGTTTCACCGATCGAAGGAAAACTAAAAATTTGCTCTGAAACAGAGAAATTCAGCAAGTTTTCAGTGGGATCTGTAGGGGCCAGAAGATGAAAAATGGCAATGGGTCAAACGTTTTCCTTCATGCCCACAAGGGGACAAGCCCCCTTGACCCCCATCGTCCTCCTGAGACAGTCGATTAAAGATCATAAGAAGATGGAGGAAGAAAAATAAATGTACAAGGACATTATATCAAGCAGAACATCATTCTGTTATAAATCAAGGGGCACCATACAAAGATGGTATTGAAGCACATTTAGATGGTGTATCTATGCAGGTTGTGAAGCATAGGATGGATTTTTTTTGAGAAAATAAAGGATTGGACCATTGACATGGGAATATGTTCACTGTTGTGAAGCAGAACATGACATTATCTTAGAAAAGATGGTACAGAAGAAGGACTAGCTGAACACCTCGTGAAATCTTGGGAGAGTTGAGACCAGCAGAAGAATGTGTTGTTGAGAAAGTCAATGGGAGATAAGAAATTCAATGTTTTTAACATTGATGAATTGTGTATATTTGTAGGAATAACATGTGAATGAGCCTTGTAAGGTTGCCCCATAGGTAAATGAAGAAGTAAGGGAAGACACTTGCATACTTTGATAATAGTGTTGTTGAGCAGAGTGTTTCCATTTTGATTGACCTTGGATCCACTCACAGCTATATCACCCCTGGACTTGTGAGATGTGAACTTTGAAGAAGTCAAAGCATAGAAGGTCATGGTTAGTTCAACTAGCCACTGGAACCATAAGGAAGTCAGTGAGGTGGTAAAGAAATGTCCATTGGTCATGGATGGATTAGTCACCCTTCCACATCTGAATGTTCTGCCACTTGGACCCTATGATGTCCCCATTGGAATGGATGGGTTGGAAGCAGATAGAGAAAAGCTTGATGAAGAAGGCAACATAAAGGTTGTGAAAGGAATTCCAAAAAAGTGATCTCCGGTAGGCAGATTTGAACAATGCAGCTGAAGAAGTCCTATGGGAAAGGGTTGCAGAGTGTATGCAAATCATGTTTTGGAGGAAATTATGCTCTTAGGTTGGAAGGCTGTCAGGTGTTGCCGAAATTCAAGAATGTTTTTCCTAATGAAAATCCAGGGTTTCCTCCAAAGAGGGACATCGATTTTATAGTTGAACTTGTGCTAGGTAAAGCACCAGTGTCCAAGACACCCTATAGGGTGAATACACCACAAATGCTAGAGCTGAAGATGTTGCTACAAGAGTTGTGGGAAATAACTATATCAAGCCAAGTGTGTCCCCATGGGGAGCACCAGTTGGGTTTGAGAAGGAGAAAGAGGATATACTCTGGTTGTATATTGATCACAGATAGCTGAGCAAAGTCACTGTGAAGAACAACTATCATTTTCCTAGGATCGATGACCTCTTTGATCAAGTGAGAGGATCAAAGGTATTTTCCAAGATTGACTTGGGGTCTAGTGACCATCAGGTAAGATTCTAGGATGAAGAAGTTCATAAGACAAACTTTAGAGCAAGGTATGGTTCTTATGAGTTGTAGTGGTACCATTTGGTTTCACAAATGCACCAGCTACATTCATGTGCCTAATGAATAATGTTTTCGGTAAGTATCTGGACAGTTTTGTTCTTGTTTTTCTTGATGGCATTCTTATTTATTTTAAGAATGAGGAAGAACATGTGAAACATTTGAGGCTGACTTTGAATTGCTAAGGAAGCATAAGATGTATGCAGGATTCAACAAATATGACTTATATGAAGATAGAATTCATCATTTGGGCCACACTATTGCAGATAGATGAATATATGGAGACCATGAAAAGATTGAGGCCATGATGAGTTAGCCTGCTCCAAGAAAGTTAACAGATATAAGATCTTTTGTGGGACTTGCAGGAAGCTCACCAAAGAATATTTTGCAGGTAAAGTGGAGCCTATGTATAGGCTAAGGAAGCCTGCATGTGAACTTGTAGTTCCATGAGGAAATGTCCCTTGTGTGTTTGAGCATACATATGAGGACTTCCTGAAGACTCAGGTAGAATGACCTGAGTAGAACAGTATGGTTTTCCCCAATTGAACCCAGGGCAGGAAGCTGCCATGTGCCATGAGAAGGATCTCATGACTAAGAATAGATTTTGAAACTTCATATTGCAAGTTTTTCTGTGATTATGGGAGACTGTGATCTCCTGTGATGGTTTTGAATCATGCTAACCAGGGATATGCTTGTTTTGCATTGCTTGATGTTTGAAGTTTCATGTTGCTAACTGTGACTGTTTGGCTGATTTAAAATTGTGTCAGGATGACATATTGTATGTGGATGTCCAGGTTTTGGGACAACACATGTAAGTAGGGGATGAGTTCTCCCACTTGCAAAAATCCAAACAGCATGAGGACGACCTCATGGTTGCAAAAATCATATTTTCTGCAAGAAGCAGAAGTGTGAACTCAGATTTTTATTTGAATATAAATATTATTGATCGTTTAATATATGGGAAATCATGTATGCATGAAATAGATTTGAAAATCTATGATTAAAATTTTTGTGCCGAGAGGCGCTCTACAGCCCAGTATGGGGGAGATCTTGTAACGTTATGTAACATTACGTAACATTATTTTTATTAATAAAAAATAATTTTTTTAATTATAGGCCAAAATAAATGTCGGCGAGAAAAACAACCTAACATGGGGGAGATGTTTTCATCTTCCTACCTAACAAAACAATAAAAAAAAAAATTTAATTATCCGTAAAAAAAATGTGGGTCGGGAAAAAAACACAATGTGGGGGAGATGTTGTAATGTTCCTACTTAACAAAATAATAAAAAATAAAAAATTGAATTATCCACAAAAAATGTTGGCCTTGCACATGGTTTTAAAACCATGTGCAAGGCCTTCTAAACAACCCATGGTTTTATTGTACATGGTTTTAAAACCATGTGCAATGCCTCCTAAACAACCCATGGTTTTATTGTACATGGTTTAGGAGGGCCTTGCAAATGGTTTTAAGACCACGTGCAAGGCCTCCTAAACAACCCATGGTTGTAGGAGGGCCCTGCATATGGTTTTAAAACCATGTATGCGGAAATGTTGTAATGTTCGTTCCTAACAAAATAAAAAATAATAAAAAATACTATATGTTGGCCATAAATAATATTAAATATTAATAATAAAAATATTATATGTGGACCTTAAATAAAAAGATGTGTCTTTTGGTTTGAATCAAATCAATGNTCGGTGCTTGAGATAGCCTAGGACTTGGATCTACGCTAGTACAATGACATCTCATGTAAACTACATACTTGTATGTAACGTAGGTGAGATGGTGAAAGTACGCCCTTGGAGTACATAGCTTCTCAGAAGGATGTGTTGGGATACATATCTCCTCGGAAGGATGTACTGGGTGTACATAGCTCCTCATAAGGATGTATGGGGTGTACATAGCTTCTCGGAGGGATATCTTTGGAATAGGTTTGAAAACCTATGATTGCAATTATTTTTATGATGACATCTCATATAAACTGCATGCATGTATGTAATGCAGGTGAGATGATGAAAATATGTACTGGATGTGCATGACTCCTCGGAAGGATGTACAGGGTGTACATAGCTTCTCGGAGGGATATCTTTGGAATAGGTTTGAAAACCTATGATTGCAATTATTTTTATGCTGACATCTCATATAAACTGCATGCTTGTACTATACTGCAGGTGAGATGATGAAAATATGTATTGGATGTACATGGCTCCTCGGAGGGATGTACCGAGTGTACATAGCTTCTCGAAGGGATGTGTTTCGAATAGGTTTGGAAACCTATGATTGAAATTTTATAATGACATCTGATGCAAATTGCATGTCTATATGTAACACAGGTTAGACGATGAAAACATGTACATGAGGTGCATGGCTTCTCTAGAAGGATGTACTTGGGTGCATAGCTTCTCCCCCCTATCATCTAGGCACCAGTATGCATCATTGGAGACGCCCAGGGTCTAAGACATCAAGTTAGGCTTCTTTCCGCACACATTCACATCATAAGGGGATTGTCATAAGAGTGGGGGCTCCATGAAGAGAATAACCCCTAGGTATTATGATGTCTGGAAAGGAAGCGCCTGAGCATTGGTAAGCACTTGGAGGAAGTGTTGGGCCCATAATCTATAGTTTTTATTGAGCAACCAGAGAGGTGTTAGGCTCTGAAGTGGGGCTGATTGGATATCGATTGAGAGATGCTATACAGATAAGTATTGGATTGCTTGGCAAATCCTAGTTGATTTTCTGTGATTACACATGTACATAATGATTCAACTAAGATTTCAGAAATCTTGTTAAGAAATAAATCTTGCGCAAATTAATATGACATGTGAATTAATATGTTATGGTGCCTGGAAGAGAAGCGCCTCAGCATTGGTGAGCACTTGAAGAGGTGCTAGACCCGTAAACTAGAGCTGCCATTGAGCACCCAAGGAGGTGTTAGGCTCTGAAGCGAGGATGACCATATCTCGGTTCCGAGATGATATGCAAATAGGTATTTGGTTTATTTATCAATTTTTTGTTGTTGTTGATTTTCTGTAAATATACGTGAGCATATGATGTCGCCATGATTTTGAAAATCTTGTTATATATTGCATCCTATAAGAATGAATCTGACATATGAATGGAATTCATTCTGGTGTTCGGGAAGGAAGCACCTGAGCTTGGTAAGCACCTAGAGGAGGTGCAGGATCTTGAATAGAACTGTCATTGAAGCATTCTCAGAGGTGTTGGGCTCAAGAACGGAGCTGTCAGACCTCAGTGAGAGGTATTTTCGGGTGATATTAGGCTTGCAGAAATATTGGCTACCCTTTAATGCACACCCAGGTATGGGGTGGGGCGGGGTTGTGAGTGCCATGGTTGTATGAAGCCCAGTCGGACATACGCATATGAGTATTTGGTTCACTTGGCAACTTTTTGTTGATTTTATATCAATATAGATGTGCATGTGATTCATCTATAATTTTGGAAAATCTTGTGAATACTGACATGGGAATTGATTCATTGCTTGAGCATGGGTATTGATGTTTTCCAAAGACACTGGAAAAGTTCCAAGTTGAGGAGAAGGATTTTCTAAGACCAGGAAAAGATCCAGTGGCGTGTGCTGATGCATGCAAGAAATGACTTGGAATAGTTCCAGATCATGCCATTGGACAGATAAAGGTGCAGAGGAAGCACTGCGGTCCTGAAGAGGCTACGTGGAAGCTGGAGGATGCCATGCGATTGGCACATCCATTTTGTTCAATTTTGCAGAGCACTAAGGTAGTGTCAGTATAGAATTTTCTTCAATATTGTAAAGCACTGAGGATAATATTATTGAAGGGGGAGGGGAATGTAACACCCTAGTTTTCACCCCATGGTATTGAATTGCATATGATGTAAATAACGTTAATAAATCGTGGTGTGGAGCTCAAGAAAAAGGTCCCACCATGGATTTAGTGTGTTATGTTTCGGCGATTAAAATCAATGCCGATGGTTTATGTGTTAGCCAGGCACAATCTGTTTTGAGACATCATGTAGAATGCAAATTAATAAAATACCACAACTAGCTATGTGGCGCAACGTTACAGAGATGGTGGAATGATTTCACAAGGAATAGGGAGGGGGAATTAGTCAAACCTTGAGCTTATGGGGAAAATCCAAATGTCTAAGGGAAAACCCATAAAGTGGTCAACTACATTTTTTTTTCCTTTTGTGCCCAATCATCTAGAAGTGGTTGAAGAAGTTATCTCCTGGGGATGGGAAAGGCATGGAGGTCAAATTCGAATTTGGGACGTCACCCATTTTTGGAAAGTGTGTTTTTGACTTGTGGGGAAAGTAAAAGATTGGAAAGGCACGCCCAAGCCATTATGCACCCATGACTTTCATTTCTCACCCATCCTCATGGAGTTTTGGCTCCCTCACGTAGAAGGAAGAGACTGAGCTCTTTCCTCCACGGTTGGCTGTCGTTTCCTTCCCTTCTCCACATCCAGAATGCGTTTTGGGTGTTGCTGGGGTGAATGGGAAGGAAGGGTCCACAATTTTTGGGTTTGAGGAGTCTGTTTTTTCCCCTGTGAGTAAGCTCAGATTTCTCCTCCATGTTTCTACATTTTACCCATTTTTCTCCATGACTGGAAAGTCTTTTTTGGGGTTGCCGAGTGTATGTGCAGCTGGAAAAACCCGTTTTTGGTGTGGCTGAGTGAAAACACAACAGATATTTGCATCTTGGGGGTTTGGAGAGGTTGTTTTCTCATTCCTCATGTGGTCGAGGTTTGTTGAGCGTTTCCCTCACGAATTTATGCGTTTTCCTCATTGTTATCCAAGCAGGAAGCTCATTTGTGTAGAGTTCAGTGGCTGAGAAGGTAGACCCACAATTTGGGTGTGAAAAGAGGTTGTTTTTACCTCTGTGAAGTCCAAGGACATTCCTTGAAACGATTTTCTCTCTTGGATTGTTTTCCCCACCTGCCATTTTTGTTTGTGGTTGTCAAACATTTTCCTTCATGCCCAACAATGGTATTTTGTTATGAAGGGCATCCATGTGAAGGTTGGCTTGGATGAGTAAGTGCAAGGAACCCTTGGGTTGTTAGATTGTTGCCTTAGCAGCCTGTGAAACACAATTTCTTATTGGCTTGGCTGGACAGCCTGTGAAACCCAACGGTGTGTTGGCTTGACTGTGGATGTATGGTATTGTCGTGTGTAAGCCTGTTGTTCTCTAGTGCCTTGTGGAATCATGCCTAGCTCGGGGGTGGTAGCGATACCAAGAGATTGATGAGCACACTGGCCTATGGTTGGGTGGAATGTTGCAATGAAGTAGCTAGTTGTGGGCCAGCTTCTTTTCAAGATAAGTATTCCTTTGTATTTTATTCCTGCAACTGTATTTTTTTTATGAATTATTATGAACATGCTGAATGTTGAATGAAATGGATGTATTTTATTCAGCTGTATTTACATGTCTTATGCATTTTTATATGTTTTTATGCCAATGAAATTTTAACAATCATGTTCATGGGGCTAGATTGCCCAGTTTGACAGCAGTGTGTTGGTTGCGTCCTCTTCATCATCGGTATGATGGGTGGGGACGTGACAATAGAAGGAGCACTTCAGGACATTCTTTTAGTTTGGGATCAGGCATGATGTCATGGTTTAGTAGAAAGCATACTAGTATTGCACTTAGCACAATGGAATCCAAATACATTACAACATGTTCAGCTTGTAGCGAAGGAGTATGGCTTTGAAAGATGTTGGCAAGATTATTTGATGCAGAGATAGATGTTATTGATATCCTTTGTGATAATCATAGTTGTATCAAGATGACATAAACCCCAGTGTTTCATGATAAGTCAAATCATATTGAATTTAGATATCATTTCATTCGGGACATGGTTCAAAAGGGAGCTGTAAAGCTCAAGTATGTTCCTACAGAGGAACAAGTGGCATATGTGTTGACTAAGACGCTGGTTCGTGTAAAGTTTGAATACTTTCGAGATAAGCTTGGTGTAGTTCAAAAGGACCTCTCTCGAAAGAGGGAGTGACAGTATATGGAAGAAGGATGCAGTGGTGGTAGCTTAGTCTAGAGTAGTGTAAGTCTGGATAGGACTATTGGCCCAAAAGGGTTAGTTAGACGAGACCTGTTGATCATAGGGGGATTAGTGTGTCTAGCTAGATCAGTTTAACCCAAGTGGGTTTGTAATCCAAGACAAGGCTTGTTGGTCCCCAGGAAGATCCATCTAACTAGGCTTGTTGGCTTGAAAGGGTTATTAATTTAGACAAAACGCCTGGATGGATCTACCAGAGAACTCACCGTGATGCTGCTCTGAGATAGTTTAGAGGGAAAGATGTGTGATTCAGTATTGTTATATTGATGATAGTTGAGACGATAGTTACAATATTGCTATACTGTTGATTACTGAGATGTTTGTTTGGTTTAGTATTGTTATATGGATAATAGTTGAGATGATAGTTACAATATTGCTATGCTATTGATTGTTGAGATGATTGTTTGGTTTAGTATTGTCATACTGATGATTGCTAAGATGTTTGGTTCAATATTGTTATCATGATGGTTGTTGAGACGTTTGCTTCAGATGATTGTTGAGATACTTTCAATGTTGTTACACCGATGATTGTTGATTATTGAGATGTTTGTTGAGATAGTTTCAGTATTCCTATACTGATGTAGCAGGTTCAGTATTCTCATACTGATGATTGTTGATTGTTGATATGATTGATAGTTGCAGTATTCTTATACTGATGTTGTAGGCTCAGTATTATCATACTGAAGATTGTTGAGATGACTGCTGATGAGTTTGTTTCAGTATTTTGATGTTTGATGTTGATGGTGATGTTGATGTTCCAACATCTCTATGATGGCGATGCAGATGATGATCTAGCATTATAGATGTTTTTTTTAACACTAACATGGTAATGATGTTGTTGTTGTTTCAGTATTCACATAGTGATGATACAAATGATTATGATTCAGTATCTATTGCAGATGATGATGGTTTAGTGTGTACACACTGATGTTGGCAAAACTTGATGTGGTAGAAGATGACTCAGTATTCACATACTGATGCTATAGAAGATGATCCAAGAGACGTGACAGACGATGATTCAGTATTCACATAGCGATGCTATAGTAGAGGATCTAGAAGATGTGATAGAGGATGATTCAATATTCACATACTGATGCTATAGAAGATGATCTAGAAGATGATTAAGTATTCATATACTGAAGTGACAAATGATGATTCACTATTCACATACTGATGCTACATAAGATGATCCAAAAGATGATAGAAGATGATTGACCACATACAGAAGATGATTCAATATTCACATACTAAAACTGCAAAAGATGATCCAACTGAGATTGATGATGAAGATGTATGATGATGTTCCAAAAATTCCTATGACATATAGAGTCTCACCAGTCAGTTGTACAGTTGTAGTAGTAGCAGTTGTTACTACGGTTGAATACCTTCCCAGTTAATAGGGAGTGTTAAAGTATTGTAACTTCGGAATATATTCCAAATGTATTGATTGTATTCCTCCTTCGGGAGACGAGTTTGGTCTTGTTAGTGTCATTGAAAGAATCAATGTAAACCTTCGGATGTAAGTTGGGTCAATAGTACCCAAGTGTCAATATAATAAATGTTATTTGTGGTGTCTAGTTGGGCAAGTCGGCCCACTTAGTTAGAGAATTTGGCCATGTTAGGTTAGAGGTCAATTCAACTGAAGAATATAAATAAGGAGGTGCCCCCCTTCATTTGTACTCACTCACTCAAGTTGTTTTGAAAGAGAGAGAAGAACTAGTGTGCCAGAACGAAGTTAGAATCATTTGTCTGGGTTTTACACTGCTCTGGTTGAGATCTATACTGAGGAAGTTTTGCAGGGTTTTCTCCCTTGTGGTTTCCCCGAGGAAAATCTTTGTGTTCTTGTGTTCTTATATTTCTATGCTTGTTGCTCTTTTAGTGACTTCTAGTGACAATTTGTTTTAAGATATCATCTAAGCAAATGAAGAAAAATTAACAGAGATCACGACTTCATACTATGGTTATACAGATTCAAATTGGGCATAAAGTGTCTCAGATAGAAAGAGCACTTTAGGAGGATGTTTCAGTCTGGGGTCAACCATGATCTCGTGGATAAGAAGGAATCCGTCTAGTGTTTCTCTCAGCACTGCAGAAGCAGAATATATTGCATCTTGTTCTTCCAGTTGTGAAGCCATATGGTTTCAGAAGTTGTTATTAGATATGTTTGATCTGGAGATGGATTCCACTGTGATTTTATGAGATAACCAAGTTGTATGAAGATGACATAGAACCCCATGTTCCATGATAAGACGAAGCACATATACATATGGTACTTCTAAATTCGTGACATGGTGCAGAAGGGAGCTATAAAGCTCCAATATGTGAGCACAAATGAGCATGTTGCAAATGTGTTGAGTAAGCCTCTGTCTCGTGTGAAGTTTGAACACTTCCGAGAAAATCTTGGTGTTGTTCGTAAGGACTTCCCTCGAAAGGGGTAGTAGTATTGATATTATGGAATCATGATCACAACAGGTATCTAAGTTGGGATTGATCATACTTAGATTTGATCCCGTAATTCTGAAAGGAATGATCATCTTAAATGTTGATCTTGTTGGACTTGATCCTGTAATTCCAAAAGGAAGGATCATCTTAAATGTTGATGTGGAAGGATTAATCATCCTTAGCCTTGATCCCGTAATTACGAAAGGAAGGATCGCCTTCAATGTTGATGTGGAAGGACTAATCATCCTTAGACTTGATCCCATAATTCCGAAAAGAAGGATCATCTTAAATATTGATGTGGATGGACTTGATACCGTAATTTCGAAAGTATAGATCGTCCAAGATGTTGGGACTAATCATCCTTAGACTTGATCCCATAATTTCGAATGGAAGGATCATCATAAATGCTTATGAGTAATGGACTTGATCCCGTAATTTCAAAATGAAGGATTGTCCAGAATGTTAGTAGTGGATTTGATCTTGTAATTTCGGAAAGGAACGATCGCCCAGAATGTAAGTAGTGGAATTGATCCCATAATTCTGTAAGGAAGGATCGTATAGAATGTTAGTAAGTGGACTTGATCCCGTAATTCCGAAAGGAAGGATCATCTAGGGTGTTAGTGGTGGACTTGATCCCATAATTCCAAAAGGAAGGATCGTCTTATGTATGTATGTGTTAGTTGTGATTATTATTGGTAGCTCTACAAAGACTTGATCCCATAATTTTGAAAGGAAGGATTGTCTGAGTACCACAGATGTGTTGTCCATGATCCCTAAATTCCAAAAGGAAGGATCATGTTGGTTGTTGTTATACCTACCATAGATGATGTTACTCCAGCCTTGATCTGTTGATGATGATGTCACATGTTGTTGTTGTTATTCCAACTTTATGTTGATGAGCCAGCCCTGTGTTGTCGTTGTTGTTGTAATTCCAACTTTATGCCAATGAGCTAGCCTCGTGCTATCGATGTTAGTGATGTATCATTTTTTATGCATATGATGATGTTCCATACTACAAATGATGATGCCTCAGTCCCATGCCGCAGATGATGATTCAGTTCCATGCTACATATGATGATGATGCTCCAAATCCATGCTGTAGATGATGCTCCAGTTCCATCCTACAGATGATGATGCTCCAACTCCATGTTGCTGATGATGTTCCAGTTCCATGGTGCAGGTGATGATGCCCCAATTCCATGCTGCAGATCATGATACTTCAACTATGTACTAAAGATTTTGATGATGATACTTCAACTCTATACTGAATATGTTGATACTCCAACTCTGTGTTGTAGATGATGACGTTGTTCAAAACTTTCAATGATCTATAGATGTACCAGACGATGTTCCAAAATATGGTGTTGATGATGCCTCCTCCCTCCTTTTGATGATGTTGTGTCGAGTTACACCAGTTGTTGTTGTTGTCAGCATAATACCCTTCTTGTTAAGGGTAAGTGTTGAAATAATGTAACTTTGAATAATATTCTACTTGTACTTGACATTATAGTGTTCATCTTATTTAAAAATATAGAATTCAAAATATTTCAAAATGACCAATATTACATTCAAATTAAAAAACCCTATTATGATATTATGTTGTTTGGCTTTATATTATCTTACTATTCATTTTCCATTCCACTTTTATATTTATTATGTGTATATGTGGTTTAAGTCTCATTTGTTACAATGTATGTCTTTAGTTAAACTTGGCTAAGGTTCGATTTATGCTAGAGTTGGTTAGGTTAGGTTAAGACTGGGTTACACTATGTTGTATGTTGGTGATATCTTATTTGGTTTTCATTGAGGTAAAAAATTTAAGTGATTTAGTTGCTATGTTCAAGAGATTCTTTTGTATACTCATTGGTCATGCCCTACTCTTAGAATGGATTTGGTCATTTCCCTTTTTGGGACAACTTACTAGCCTTGGCGCCATTTTCATTGTCTTCATCCATTCGTTTTCTTCCATATTTTGTTTAACCCTGACATGTATCTAGACTGGTAACATCTAGGATTCCCCCCACCTTCAACTCATGTTTGAATAGGTATCCATGTTTAAAAATGTGTCTTGGTGTTGATTTGTGTGATTCTCATCACAGAGATTGTATTCCTCTAGCTATTGAACACAAGTTATCCTACACAAAAGTGTCTTTAGACACTAAGGCATTGGACCTTAAATGTTATATCTAAATGGGTACCTATTCAGCGAAAACAATATTTCTAAACACTAATGCAAATAAATTGAATAATATTCAAGTATCTAGTCAGTTGTTGAAGGCGCACACTCATACTTTGTATGATGTAAGGTCGTTTCCCCCCTAAGGGAAACAAGGTGGTCACTCCATTTCACCTATGGACAATAGCGAGCAATGGAGGTCAAACTGAGTCATTATATGAGGCCCGCAAGGCTATTCAAGGCACCTGCTTTCGAAGGATGGTTAGTGAAAGTGGATTCAAATGTTAAAGTTAAAGTAAATGCTAAAAATATTCAATGGCCAAAAGATGAGCATTCATTCTTTGTATAATGTACGACTCATTTTCCCCTACATGACAATAGGGTGAGGCTAACTTGTCAGGGCTATGCCTTAGTCATTTTCTGGAGCTCAAAAGGATTTCTAGGGCACCTGCCTTTGGAGGTTGACTAATATATTGTCTTAAACAAATAAATGTTTTGAAATATTACTTTTCTAATTCTAGTGGAGCATTCTCATTATTCCACTCATTTGTGAGACACCATCTTTCACTATTGTTCACTTATTCTAGCTTATGTGTTTTGTGGATCCCCTTTTCCTTAACACTAGATGTTCATAGTGTCAAGTGTCAAGTCATTCCCATGGCCTTACCTTGCTTTTATCACCTTCACCCTTGACTAGCAAAATGGCCAAGTCTATAAATGAGAATACACTTGAGGTTCTTGTTTATAGCAATTGATTACTTTGATTTCGATCTATTATATATATGTATTGTGCATATAATCACCAATAGAAACCACTTGTACTTTAGTCTTACTACTAACATAGATGACTAAGCATGCTATATCCATCTTGTACCTACAACATCATAGATTTTCATTTGGGTCATCTTTGATCATTTTTTACCTGGTCAACCCAGTTTGACCAAGTCGGCAGCAGGGTCCAGGATGATTTTTGGCCTATGGTGGTGGATGTTGATTATTCGTGGTCTATCAGTGTACATTAGACATATTCATGCTTCGGTTGATGATTTATCATGGTGGCTTGTGTTATTTTTATTGTTATCAACATTTGCATGCTTAATTATTATTATTATTCTTGCATGGATTGGGCTTTTGATGTAATTTTTTATGGACATATGGTGTATGAGTACTCATAATTCCTAGTGAATTTGGATTTTTTGATTTCATTAGAGCACTTAATTTTCAGTTTCAAACACTTTTACTTGATGTATTGATTATTTTGATCACCCAGTAGCTGCTTGCTTCAGTAAATTGAAATAAATTGTTTTTCAGTGGATATTTGTTTCTCCTAGGGCACCATAAGGGAACATAGTGTGTAGCCAGTTGATATTACCATATTTCTTTGGTGTCGGTTTCATTTTTGTATTCAGTTGACGCCCAGGTTCAGTCAATAGTGAGATGTGAGCATTTTTATTTTCCCGATGCAGCATTTTGACATATAAAAATAATGAAAATGGCTAATAAGGAAATCAATTTGGGTAAATGAGGCAAGGAAATGGCATGGGATTGATCTGAGGTACATTGTTGATGTTATCTTCACCTTTCGACATCAATTATTCTCTTCATGTGGTCCACATGCCCTAGCATTCATCATTTTGGGCATTTTGATGCACTTTGAGGAGCAATGATTTGGTCATTGGGTCACATTATGACATATTATTTGATATTGTGCCATGGTGCCATTCTAGGGAAGGACTTGTATTACCTCCTATCCCCCACCAAGTGATTTTATTAGTTTGACACATCTTCTATGTGGTACGCCCCTCCCTTGGGCGTCTTAGTGAGTGTGCCCCTCTTATTTTTGAGTTGATCCATGTGATATATATCCAGCTAATCTTAGTCGTATATTAGAGTGATGTTATCTTGTGATATTGGCCCTTGATATTTTTGGATCTAGGTTTTATGTACTTGAGAGATCTATATATTGAGATTCTCTCTCTTTGTAAAGAGACTTTTGGCTCTTGGATTCTTGGATAATAAAAGTATTTTTACACAAACTCTTGGAATCTTTGTCGAATGTTCTTGCATGGAGATTGGAAAGTATTTTCTATTTGGAGTTATTGAGGATCTTTTCTTTTCTGTATCATTTTCTTGCAGGGGTTGTGTTTGATTTTTAGGGACATTTTGGAGATGGCACTATTGTGGAGGAGACTCCCATATCACTCCTTCAACTCGATTTTAACTCAAGGGGTTTCTTTATTGCATATTTCAGGATCATTTATATTTTTCATGAATTGCTTTGTATATTCTTGTTTCTAGCTTGTGGATCAATTCTAACTTTCGGGTTGATTGGTTTTGCTGGAGAGGGGCGCATTCATCACTTGGAGAGCATAGTGATTTCACTAAGGAAGGAGATAGATCACTTGTAATTTTACGAGTTGCAGAGATCATCACCATACTTGATGACCACAAGCGTTTCCAAGTACGTTTTGCATGTATTTTATTTTCTGGGGTCTATTCCAACTATCACCACAAAACCCTCGTTTCTTAGATCTAATAGATCTGACACTTATTTGACTATGACCATAAAGACCCACTTAGGAATAAATATAAAAACACTAGATCTAAATTTTCAACTAAATATGACTCCATTTACCCTTGGATCTAGCATTGGTCATCTCTTGGTGGGATTCCCTCCTTGGGATTTTGGTCAATTATTTAGATCTATTAGTTGGGTATACTAGAACCCACCTAAAATTCATAGATCTACTCTTCAAGCACCTTAATCTATTCATTAGACATCCCGATCTACTCTTTTGGGTCCACTTTGTCCTTATTTGCATAAAACCTAGGTGGATCTAACTTGGGTATTCTTCATTTGTACTAGATCTATCTAAATCTACTATCTTATTCATATTGTGGTATATTTCACTTCAAGTTGGATAATTTTCTCTTGCCATAAGCCTCTCCAACTTGGCCCTAATCTCACCTACCACATTCATCTTTCTAGATCTAGATCCTTTCACTCATAGTTTATCTCTTGTATCCATTGTATACCCCCTAGAGCACTTTGAGTAGGTTCTCTAGCCCTTATAGGCTAGTAGGGTCTCCCCCTTAATCATTCTACAGATTGATCTAAAGTGACAAGAGCCCATCTAGTGTGACAACTACTCCCCTTTTGTAGTGCACGAGGCCCTTGCAGTGTCACTTGGTCAACTACCTCACCTCTACTGTCTCGGATAGGATGCCTTTAGTGGGTAGCTACAATTTGAGTGATAACATGAACTATTCAACACTCCCAAATCTTTTAGAAAAAAACACATCTCTAATAAAATAAGGTTAAAGTGGCATGGAACCCCACCATCTAATTACTAGCTTATATAGTCCAGCAGGAAGCAAGCAACACTTGCACTCTCTTCAACAGAAGTAGAATATAGGGGAGCTGTGACTGCAGTTATTTAGGAAGTATGGATGCATGGCATCTTGACAGAGTTCGAGATTCAGACTTCACCTACAGTGGATCTTTATTGTGACAACCAGAGTACTATCAAAATTTCCAGTGATCCAGTTCAGAAGCAGAGGACAAAACACATAGAGGTTCACATGCACTACATCCGGGAACTGGTGCATGACAGAACCATCACACTGCACTATTGTCCTACAGAGGATCATATGCAGACATTTTCACCAAGTCTTTCATAGAAAATAAATTTTTCTTTCTCATGTCTCTTTTAGGTGTTAAGTCTTGACTCTCGGTTCCTATTTCATCTTATTTTGAGGTGGGGGGGGGTTTCCCATGAGGTTTTCCCCTTTTTCCTTGGTTTATTAAGAAACATTTTTTATCTTTTATATTGTACATGGGTGACTTTTGGCCTTGTTTCCAGGGCCCACAGTTTTCCAAGTTAGGATTCGGGGGGTGTTAGGATTTACAATCTCCCTTGACCAAACTGTCTACTAGATTATTTTAGCCTAACTTCTGAGTTTTATTTAATTATTTGGTTCCACTAGTACCATTGGGTCCACTTGGCCTAATGGGAAAATGTGTACCAGTTACTAGAGTATAGAGAACACCGATATAGGCTAATTGCCACTGACTGCACTTGCATGCATCAGTTTAGGAGCCTCCTAGGCCAATCCCTACATTTTAGGAGCCACTGAGAGTCCCGACACCATCCTCCTTCATTCAGTTGGAGTTGGAACTAGTTAAGATTAGTTATTCTTCAGTTACTTTTAGTTCAGTTAGCACCAGTTATGCATGGATGCATGTGGATAAGGCGCCTTTTCTCACCTACCACTTCAGTTAGACTAAGTTAACTTATTATAGCTGATTGTGTGACTTAGTTAGACATCTGGAGTTAACCACTTGGACTCCGATAGTGATTGAGACATATTTAGTTATCCATGCAGTTAGATACAATAACATCCAATTGGGAGATTCGAATTCATCCCTAATGATTCGAATTATTTTCCTATGTAACACTATTGTAACACCAGATTATGTAATGAAGATAATATTGTAATTCTCTGAGCAATACTTGTTTGTTTCCTATGAGATTTGATTTGTTCAGTTTGTATAATTCATTCCTATTCACTGCATCAATAATTTGGACTCATTGCTTGATGATATAAATGGCACAACAATTCTAATAGAAGAAACAGTTTCTTCACCTCCTTCCTCCCGAATGATGGTTGATTGAAATTTTCTTTGTAAACATGTACAAGAGTGTTTTTATTTTATTTTCTTAAATTTTTCTAAATTTTTGCACGTACCTTCTATCTGCAAGAGCAAATCAGAATATTTGAAAAAGGGAAGTTATGTTATTTTTATAAATTCTATGAAATGGCTGAAATTTTTCAAAGATACTTGTCAAGTTGTACAAGATGTTAATTTCTATTGTATGTTTGATACCTGTTGTTTTCAGATCGTTGTTCCCTTGTTTATAAATATTTTGTACCTGTTAGTCTTGCCTCAATATGTTTCACTTATGAAACCATAAGTATACTAGAATACTTTGATTTGGATTTACACTTAGCTAAGAAAGTACTTTTACAAGTAGTAATTGATAAGGAACTTGAATTATTTTTCTGAAGAAACCACAATAAACTCATAGGAAGATGACTGTTGAGATTAAAAGAATCTTTTGGCTATTATCTCTTAGCGCCCTAATACATATAACTATAGCCTTTCCTTTGAATTAGCATCATTATGGGAGTTAATCGTTCATGCAATCAAACCTTTACAAGCATTGTTATAGAAAAATATTCCAACCCAATACCATTCTGCTCCTGAAAAGTTTTTTAGAGCAGCTCCTCCATCTCACCTATGCATAAGCAATTTAAAAATCCTATCTATAAGGTGAATTTGGGATAAGAGCCTCTAAAGGAAAAAGGATGTAATAGTTTAACCCACCAGGATGTTGAACAGGTCTGCTGGTAGCTAGTACCGGCCTGCGGTATGACCAAGCAAACCCATCAGGGTACTGAACAAGCTTGTTGGAAATGGGGCCCCGGGGAAGAAATTTCTTGGATATTATAGTTACCCCACCAGATTTCTAAAAGGGCACACTGGCAGTGGGTTCTGACTATAGTATCTGTTATCATGTTTCATTTATATTTGCTTGTAGGAACGAGGTACTCTTGTAAGAGCTAAAAGATGTGTTAGGATACAATTAAATTTAATAATATTTATCTAACATCCAGTGGATAATATCCTTAAGATAATTTGACTCTCTACTTTCGAATCCTTACCGTATAGGAGGATTTTTCCTCCAGAGTGTCTAGATGATTAATGATTCAACGAACTTGACATGGAACCTTATCTTTATCACTTGCACATTCTTGTGTAAAGCTGAACCATTTTGACTGGTATTTTTATGAATTTCAATAGGAGAAACTCTTGACCAAGCAAAATATATTGATCCATGATAGGATTTTTGTATAAAAGGGGAAAATAAATATTCATTTGAATTATTTTGATACGAATTGGATTTGTTTTGAGGACTGTTTGAATGAGATTTTAGTTTGATGATTAGTGACCTTGTGTTCATCACATGACAAGGAGACCTATGTACCTTATCACTAATATCTTACTAATGCTATCACAAAAATTTGGGGATATTTTGAGTCTTAACAATAGAGGAACTGGATGAGGTACTAGATGGAGTACTGAACAAGGTGTTGGGTTGAACGAATACAGAGGTAAACAAATTGAATTTGGATCAATCAAATTGCTGAACCTAATAAAACTCAGAGTTTGTTTTATAAAGGTCATTCTCTGGGCCTACATTTCCTTTTTACAGAGATTAGATTTCATGGACTGACCATTTCTCTTATCAGATCTATATTTATATCAAAGAACAAAGGCAAGTTGAAATTTACTTTTATGATCAATGTCCAAATATTTTATTTGGATAATGATCTGTAATTAATTCTCAAATTGATATGAAAAACATTAAGGAGAAATTTCGTATTGGAGTGCCTAACTAAGGAATACAAATTATGCAATCTTAACCCTGGTTTTGGCACTCAATTACTGATTTGTTTTTTATTATTATTTAGAGGCAAATCGAATCCTTTAATTATAATGTCCTATATTTGAGGTGTAATTGTTTTTATTCATATTTTTATTACCTCATTTTAAGTTTTTATATGTCATAATTTATAAGGAATTCAAATATCTAAGGTTTTTATCCTTAACATATCGTAATGAGCATGCCTCTATTTAAATATGAAAATGATTGTTGGCAGAAATTTCCTTCCACGTGGTATTGTACATCTCGATAGGTGGCTTGAAGTGGCCATTGATTACTGGAAGTAGGAGTCTTAGTGAAATAATGGATTATCATTCATACCATAATTTTTTTTACTCTTCCATTTCGTTAGCATCCAGCTTCCATAATGACATCTCTAGTAATTACGGGTCGACATTGGTCGGAGAATAGAAAATGGAGATTTACTTTCAATTGTTTGTATTCATTTTCTTTGTGCCCTTGCATCCATTCTATGTTGATACTCCATATTCAAACCATGATCAATCGACATGAGCCCATGTCTCTTTAGGACCTCTAAGCCTTACTAGAATTTTAGGAATGCATAGAGATTTTTATCCGAGCAGGGTGTAATCCCTTTCTAACCGCCCTTTCTGTCCATAATAAGGAAGTTTCATTGTATTTTCTCTAGGGTTTGATGGGAACCCAGCATGAATTGCGCCTCTCTCCTTCTTTGTTCCAGAGGAATCAATCGCTCAACCCATAGGGTTACCTTGGACCGGTGAACGATGTTAAAAAATTACAAACTCTCTCGACAAAGTTATGACTTTGTTTTTAAGCTCGAGTTCCTAATAGTTAAAGGGGACAAAGGGTCTGTGAAGAATTGGGTACGGGACAAATTCATCAACTCCTTAATGATTATCGACAAGCTTATCACTTGTGAAGGTATGTTTTTTGTCTTCGAAACCTATCATTTCAGATTGCTATCACATTTCGAGTTTGGAAAACTTATCAATTTTCCCTTCTACTTTTGGAAAAGATGAAGTAAAATGGATTCCCAGGTTAGAAAAAAATACTCAAAACCCTGCTCAAATTCTTTACCACCACGACATTATTAAAATGTTGATTTTGGCTGAGCAACAGAACAAAAATTAGAATTGGGAGCAGTTCCTTCTTATCCTTCCCAATCCTCACGATGTCTTCCCTGTTGAAACTCCACTTGCCCCTGTGCAACCAACTCAATCAACATATGTACATGAAAATGATAATCTAGATAAAACCTGAGAATCCTGTGTTGATAGTCATAATCGTAAGGGAAAATCTAGCATTAAGTTACTGGAAACGAAGGTAGATCTCAAACGAAAACAAAAGCTTGATGGATCATCAAGGGGTCTTCCTTTTTCTTCCAAAATAGAAGAAAAAGGCGTAAAAGTGTCGAAGGGACCTGATAGTCAACCTGCCCGATGATTTACTCGCAACATGGATGCCAAGACTATAGTCCAAGGAAAAATTGAAGCAACCTTCTTTGATTCCACCCCTATCCAAGTTTCATCATATACTCCTCCATCCTGAAATTACCTTCCCCCATATACTGCATCGCAGCACATGTCCTCGACCCCTTTGTCTCCATTGCACTCTGCTAACGAATCCTCATTTCCTGCACAAAATGAATTCGCTCCTTTGGGAACACCAACCCCTATGAATCCAATTCAAAATCCCTCTATCCTTCCTTTTGAGCTATCAGCAAACGACTATTTTCAGAAGAGGAACATACAGGTAATTGGAGAAGTCCAAGAATATGCTCTCCTTACATGACATCTTAAGAAGGAGAGTGAAGTTCTCAAAGCTAAGGTTAATTCCTTACATAAATTAGTTGATGATATGACCGGATCTAATAGAATTTTGAGGAAACAGTTGAAGAAGAAAGAGCAGCAGTCAGAAGAACTCAAGAGAACCCAACCAAAACCTCTTCCTTCTTCTCCACAGGTGCAGGTGCTAGTTAATTCCTCGGGAGTTTGAGTGGGTAGTGTTATCAGTTTTGTATTTTTGATTCCTTGCATTGGGAAATGCAAGATATTTGGTGTGGGGGAGATGATGGCCATCCATTTCGCCATGTTTTATCTACACATTTAATCTGGAATTTAAGTCTTTTATATGCATTTTATCTGATGTATTTTCACTTAGACATCATCTGCATGAGTTTAAAGGATGTTCAACGAAGAATCACAATCAGGTACAACCTTGTCATTTATTTCATTTTAATTGTTCATTTTTAAATATAAGTCTAAGAGATTGTATTTACTAATAAATTATTTATGTTGCAGGTTTCTTTCACTATCTGGTACTCATTCCTGCACTTAATCTGGTACCCAGATCTGCACTCATTTCGGTACCCAATCTGGTACCTTCATTAGTGCAACTAACAAAGTGACAAATATTAGGGGGATAAGGAAAGATTGAAATATGGCATATTTATGACTTAGTTATATAATTCCCATGAATATTGGAAGCCAAAACCATTGTTATTCAGATCTCTTAAGGTGCTACAATATTTCTATCAAGTCATATGGAGATCATAGCTGGAGATGTGGGAGAATCCACTCAGATTGGAGTGTGTTAGCTTGAATAAAGGCCTATGTTGCACCTGTTACTCTTTAGCAGTTATGATCATTTAAAGGGTTGACCCATATGGTGTAACACACACACACACATATTTGACAACAATATTAGCAGGATACTGAGACAACCATTTTTATGAAACTCTTTTTCAGCTGATAATCAAAATAGAGTTTTAAGCTTTTACTTACTGTCTGTAGCAACATCTGGAGGGGGGCCTACCTTCACACGGTGTTGATCTTTTGCTTGTGCATATTTTTTATCTGCACACATTTGATGTAAGGATTTATGTTCATACATTGTTTGGTCATTGTTATTTTGTGTGTTTGTATTGAAGATTCCAAAAGTTAAACAGAGTAGGAAAGGTTTGAATAGGATAAAGAATAATGTTGTAATATTTATGTCATATCTGCTTTAATATTAGTATTCATTTCTACTCAGTTTGCATTGGCATTCAATTTGTTTTTCTTCACATAGATGGTTGAATTCGT
The DNA here is from genome assembly GCA_001517045.1 of Pseudotsuga menziesii. Taxonomy (NCBI): domain Eukaryota; kingdom Viridiplantae; phylum Streptophyta; class Pinopsida; order Pinales; family Pinaceae; genus Pseudotsuga; species Pseudotsuga menziesii. Next base: position 1,328,593 of record LPNX010631732.1, read on the forward strand.
TTCAAGATTCTAGATTTGCAAATAAGGAAGAACAAGATAGTTTGGAGTGCCTGCTTTTAGACTAAGGAAGATCAAAGAAATGATTTGCACATAATCTAGGACTCTAGCAAGAAATTTATTTTAGTGTTTTGATATTTAAAGATTTCATTTCTTGAATATATTAGGTCAAATTTGATTGAGAGTTTACGTAGACTAGAAATAATGTTAAAATCAGGAATTTCATTGTGAGCAACATTTATTGATTTAAACATTTTCCATTGGTTTGAATTGAGGAATAACAGGTCAGTATTCGAAGGGTTAGACTCAACGGTGATTAGTATTTTGATTTCCAGTTTTAAGTTAAATATGATTGCTTGTAACTAGAACTTATAGACTATAGGAAGTTTTAATTTTGTCTGGGTTAGTGAGCATAAGATTGTTAGAATTTATTGAGTTTTGATTCTGTAGTTAGATTTGTTTCTTCATTAGCCAAATAGTCCATTGTAGTAAACTAGAATTTTCTTTTGTTGTGGTTGTTTTAGTTTAGGAACAAACTTGTTTTCTAGAGTTAGAAAATAGTTAATTTTTCTTTAAAAAGGTCTTTTCCTCTGATACAATACAGTAGCAAGTTGAACGCTTTTCTGTGTAATAGAATAGATACACATGCATCTTCTTTCCTTTATACTTTTTGAGTAAATGATAAAGAGTGTAGTATAGACTATCAATGAGTTGAAAGCAATCAGAGTGTGTTTTATCATCCATTCTGTAAATCTCCAAAAGATATTAGGATAGTCCATCTTACCTAGCACAAATAGTGTAACAACTCGAAGTTTACTAACCTCGGTTGATAGTTTAATTAAGGGTGATATATTTTCCCTGACACATTCATTGATGGGCTTATCTTCTCCTGTCAAGAATTAATCATCCACATATAGTAGTAGTATCATAAGTCCATCACCCTCAATCTTATATCTTCTTTACTCTTAGTAAAGCCTAAACTCATCAGGAATTCATCGATTCTTCGATACCATGCTCTGGGAGCTTGCTTTAGTCCATACAATGCTTTCTTGAGCTTACATACATAAGCTTCATGATCGTCGGTCTTGAAACCTTGCGGTTGTTCAAAATAAACTTCTTCTTATATCAAGCCATTTAGAAAGGTTGTCTTTACATCGATCTGGTGTAACTTCTACTTCATGTTAGATGCCAAGGAAAGGACAGTTCTAATTGAAGTGTACCTATCTACTGGAGCAAAGGCCTCTTCATATTCAATTCCTTATTTCAGGGAGAAACCATGAGCTACAAATATTTCCTTGTATGTTTCTATACTACCATCTGCTAAGTGCTTCGTTTTGAAGATCCATTTCGAGGATACCACTAACTTGTCTTTTGGTCTTGTTATTATTTCCCATACATCATTTTTTATGATGGATTTGTTAGGATTATTAATCCTCCCTTGTCCAAATTTGGTCATATGTCTAAATCAGGAGTCATGTCTAAATCAGGAGTCCATCCAGTCTATTTATAGTCAT
>LPNX010631732.1:1338590-1351913 GCA_001517045.1 Pseudotsuga menziesii
AGGAATGATAAGACTGCTGCAAATTATCATCTACTTCAGCAAAAGAAATGTAGCTGCTTGAATCAGAGTTTTGGCTCATGTCTTTTTCAGTAGAGGAAGAAATTATTAACTGCTGAGATTTTTCTTGAATGTGAAGATAGATAATTTGTGTTTCTTTTTTCTAAAATGGGTTCTGATATAAAATTTCTAAAAGATCTCCATCCACTAACTCATCATCACCATACAATTTTTTCAAATCCTTAATGAAACCTTTAGCATGCATACAACAATCTTGAACCAGCAACAAGGAGGGGTATTGGTTTTGGTAATGTTCATGAAATACTGTATGAAAATCAGTAAGGGAAAATAAACTTTATGATGGTAACCCTTCATACCATGACCTTACATCTCCTTCCAAAGTAGCCATGAACATTTTCATTAAAGAATCCTCATGCAATTTAACTCCCAGCTTATGTATATGCATATGAAATCTAACCAAATGAGGGACAGCATCATCATTCTTTTGATCTTTAAACTTTGGAAGACCTGTTTGCCAATCCACTTTAGGTATTCGATTTGGAAAACCAGGAATGTGAGCACGATTCATAGGAGCATACCTTGCAGACAAAGAACTCATATCGACGAATGAATAAACTGAATCAACTTCTTCAAACTTTGCAATCTTTTGACAGTGGAGTCGCCATAGGAATTCTGAAAACTGGATTCTTCAAAGATGGAGTCGCCAGGTGAAAGATGCACAACCTTGCTGATATTTGACTGTTGTTCACCATCAACAATCAAATTTGAAAGTATGTCGTTTATACCCAGGGAAGATTTGAGCCTTCGTTCCCCGGCAACGGCGCTAGTTTGTTAGCACTCAGAATGTACCCAGGTTGTAAAAGGTATACTCCAAGGTAACAGCAAAACCACTTTAGGAAGAAACTGGTATTTTCTTCTAGAGAGGGATCTCTCAATAAGGATTTAACAAGACCAGATTCAAAATAACATTCACAGATTTATGTATTTGGATGAAACAATCACATAACCATTGGGCATGGAGTCATATACAAATATAAAAATACCACAAAGACATATACATGATATTCATCAAAGGCAAGATAATCATATCATCACTGTCATTCAAATTGATTCAGGTGGAACAGAAGAGATGAAGAAACAACCCATTAATACAGAGCATCAACAAGGATGAGTTCTATATCAACTTTAGCAGAAAAATCAAATAATATCTGAAATGATGACCAGAGCATACACATATGAATTCCAATCATCTAACGCTATATTCCAGATACGAGGAAGAAACAGAATGGAATGTTACACAAGGGAAATACAATCACATAAGAAAGAGGCACAGACTGTAATATCAATGACACATGAATCTCTGACAAAACTCTCATGCATTCACTTTGTTATTTCAAAAAACAGAAATGTTCTCCAAAATTATTCACGACCCGATGGGTTCCAACCCCCATCTCTTAAAAAAGATGCATATTTATACATAAAATGATCGGTGCTCCAACAAGGAGATCAATAACAGAATGATCCGCTTAATTTAGAGTTTGTAACTGAATTCCTAACCCCTAGGAATTTTGTTACAACTCCAATCCTAACAGACCACAAAGTACGAATCAACTTGACAACAAACTTTGTCCCATCAGCTCCATATATTTGCCCCATCAGCTCCACGTCTTTGCCCCATCAGCTCCATATCTTTGCCCCATCAGCTCCACGTCTTTGCCCCATCAGCTCCATATATTTGCCCCATCAACTCCATGTCTTTGCCCCATCAGCTCTTTAGTGCATGACACATGTTCTTAAGGATGGAGAATATACTTTGTCTTGCCAAACCGCTCCACAGCTTTCCACTACTCCGAACTTGGGGTGTCACACTCCATCAACTTTTCTACAAATGCCAGGGCACCTTTACCTTTAAAAATGAAAGGGCCGACTTTAAATGGAAATTTAACATTCGAAGATTTCTTGAAAGCACCAAAGTGCTCTTCCTCAGACAGCAATCTCTGCCTCATGAAATCTAGTGCGAAAATCCTTGGGGTCAAGAAGGATGGTAGCCTATAAGGCTGACTAGTAAATCCATATATTCTTAACACTGTGTAACCTCTGTACAGGAACCAGTCGCCCACCCGATCTTCGGGTGACGACTGCATTAGGTATCTCATTTCGTCTAGGACACGGGGCAGGTCCTCATCAAATAACATTCTGTACATTTCGAACATGATCGAATTGGCAAATTTGACCGTGTTGATTTTCTTGGGCAAATCAGAAGAACATAGATCACTTAAGAATTTCAATTCAGTAACATTAGAGCACAATAACATGTTAAGCAAGTATGTTTGAAACCTAAAGAACTGGACTTTGGGAAATTCAGTCAACTGAAGGTGGATCGCTTCGGCAAGGTACTCATCTAAATTAAGCACGAGGACTGATTGGGACTCAGGGCTTAAAGAATTTATTTTTAACAAGAAACCAAGGGTAACATCACCTATACGACAATCGTCGTCTAGACCTAACACTTGACAGACCAAAGACATCACCAGTTGCACCTCAGCCTTAAAAATGTGCAAGGGGTAAGGCAAGAAAAGACCTTCGAGGGACTGTCCTTCCTTCAAGATACCTGACAGGAATCGAGAGCGATTTTCACTTTCACAATTTTTGAAAAACTCGGCAATGACAGATTCATTTACAGACTCATGATTTACAGGGTAGCTTTCGAGCAGACTAAGGTTTTCTCTGACGACCGAAGCATCAATTTTACACAGTATTTTCGACGCGGACCTACTCACAATGATCCTTTGAGAGGGAGAATAGCTCACCGCACACCATTCGGAAAATTCAGGGAAGTGGAGGGTTTGCTCAAGGGCGAAATGGTACAAAAAAGACTTGCATACATTCAGAACGTCATTCCCTTGTGAAAAATAAGACCACAATTTCTCTTTGCTGCCGGACACGCTCCCAGTGGAGAGGAAGGGGTCGCAGACGCCCCTGTGTATGTCTACTAAGAATTCCTCTCTGTCATCCGCAACCCGACCAGACACACAAACCTCGCTCCCTTGGTCCATTTCTTAATTTATAATGGTAATTTGATGAAGGAGTTACAGGTTTAAAGTCCTACCTGGCTCACTGTGGAGGCGCGTGTTCGGAACGTGCCAGGCACTGACAAATGGAAGCTCCCAAATCGCCAGGTCCTTTTCGCCGGGTCCCGAGCAAATAAAATAATCATTGGTGTGGTCAACCCTACCTTTATAGGACCACCCAATTCGCCACGTGGACAGCATTAACTTCCGCAACCACCACTTATCCCTAACTGCCGTGCACCTCCATTTTTCGGTTTCATTCAAGACCGTAGATCTGATTTCTCTTTAATTTCTGGCCTTTGGATTGTGTGCCACGTATCCCGTTCCGCCCAGTGCCTTGGTGATAAACGACATGCCAGTCTCCGTCCCAGAATGATCTCCTACCGTCGATGAAATCGTCGTTTATCATGAGCCGTTGGATCGGGTGACACGTACCGAATTCCGCTGGGAGTCTGGGACTTATCTCCCGTGCAAGTTTCAACCCTGGAATCGATCCCAACCGTTGATCATTCCGCCTTTAAGTTTCGATCGTCGGATCAAGCACTATGTAATGAATTTCGTTGGGCTCCTTTCTTTTATCCAACGTGCAACTTTGATCCCCGGAATTGTTCTCAGCTGTTGATGTGATACCCCTTTAACTCTCCACCGTCAGATCATACACCACGTACCAAATTCCGCTGAGCACCTCGGAATTATCCACCGCGCTAGTTCACTCTCCGAAAATCATAATAACCGTTGATCTGACTCGCTTCAATTTTCAACCATCAGATCGCTCACCGGGTAACTCATTCCGCTGGGTGCTGTAGGCTTATCGGTAGAGCAGGTTCTGGTTCCAGAATCAATCTCGACCGTAGATGCGATCCGACTACGCCTCTCCACCGTTGGATCTAGTAGCATGTACCTGATTCCGCCGGATTGTGTCATTTTAACCGCTATGCAATTTTACAAAGCGGATTGGATATGGACCGTTGATCCGCTCGAACCAACCTGACGGCCGTTGATCTGTGCGCCTGATAAGCGCTCGGTCAAACTTTTATCTTCCTTGCATCTCCGAGGAGCGGAGAGAATACCAGCTGTTGATTTTCTTCCTTCTTTCGTCGTGGCCTAGGATCTTCGGTGACTTAATCGCATTTTGCTTATAGCTCCATTTTTACGATATATCCTTTGATCCAAGTATCCAAACAACCATATTTCTTACACCACCATGGTTTCTTATCCTCTTGATAAATAATGGTGTTAACATCATGATCCTCAAGCATCTGATCTTCTTCTTCGTTCCTAACCGGTTTAGGACTTTCTGCAGCTTTGGGAGTTTCATGCTCCTCTTCATCTTCCTTATCTTTCTTTGACTTTTTGAAGCCTGTATCTTTGTCAAATGTGACATCTATGCTAAGTTAAATTTGGTGGTATCCTAGGATATAGATCCAATAAGCTTTTGATTGCTCGATATATCCTACGAACAATCCCTTTTTACCTGAAGGATCTAACTTTGATCTTTTCTCCTTGGGAATGTGAATTTACACAGGAAAAGCAAATATCTTTAGGTGACTTACTTCAGTATTTTCTCCGGAGAACATTTCTTCTGGAGTTTTGTTCCCAGGGGCATTGTGGGAGATTCTATTCTATACATATACTATTGTTCTGATTGCTTCTTCCCATGGGTACATCGGCAGATCTTGATCATGTATCATAGCTTTCACAACTTTCACAACTTCCATGATAGATCTATTCTTTTTTTCCGGCACACCATTTTGTTGTGGATTATAGGGAATAGTGAGCTCCCTCTTAATCCTAGCTTCCTTGTAGAAATCATTGAATTAATTTGATGTGAAATCTCCTCCTTTATCTGACCTCAATATATGTATTTTCTTTTCAGATAGGTTTTCTACCAGGGCCTTAAATTCCTTGAACCTTTCAAACACTTCATCCTTCTTTTTCAAGAAGTATATACAAGATTTGCATGAGTATTCATTAATAAAGGAAGCATAGTAAAAATACCCGCTTAATGAAGTGGTTTGCATTGGCCCGAATATATTTGAGTGGATAATATCTAAGATCCCTTTTGCTTTATTGTCACTTTTTGGATAAGGATTCTTAGTATTCTTTCCTTGTGCACATCTTTTGCACACTCCTTCATGTTCGATCTGATTTCTGGTAGACCAGTCACAACCTTGCTTACAATTGGTAGAGATTTGTAGTGAATATGAGAAAGACTTATGTGCCATAGCTCACATGGGTTTATGGTATTGGTTTCTATGTTGAGTCTACATGTCGCTTCAATTTGTAGAGTCCTCCTTCTTCAACTCCAATTTCTACTGCATCATTTATGGTTTTTTCCTTTTTTCCACACGAGGACTCTTCCATTTATAAAGGAAATTCTAAATCCTTTCTTATCTAAGGTTGAAATAGAAAGAAGTTTATTATTCATCCCTGTGACACACAGGACATCTTTCATTTTCATGGAATTTCTAGAGTCCAACTTATAGGATGCTTCTCCCATTCCTTTGATGGGATATTTAGAATCATCTCCAAGCATTGCTTTGTGTGGAGATTCCTTTTGTACAAGGAATGAGAGTGAGTCCTTGTAACCTGTCATATGCTTGGAGGCTCCACTGTCTAGTAGACAGGTGTCATTTCCTGGTGAGACTGATCCTTTTAGAGCAGAGATCAATACATATTCTTCACTGGAATCTTCATCCTTCTTTACTTCCTCTTCAACTTCTTGATCACTATCTTTAGCAGCGTGATCTTTTCATCTTTTCATATTTTTGACTCTTTCTTCTTTGATGGGACAGTTGATGGCAATGTGTCCCAACTCGTGACAAGTGAAGCATTCATAATTTAAGAAGTATTTCTTGGGCTTCTTGAACCCTTGAGTCTTATGAGGATGGTCATGACTCTTCCTTTAGTTCTTACCTTTGGTATGAGTTGTCAAGGCTTGATCCTCATTGTCATTTAGATTTTATTCTCTAGTTGTTATCCTTTCTTCTTCTTGGACACATTCTTCCCACAACTTCTGTAATTTGGTTACTTTCCTTCTTGAACAGATTCCTTGGATAAAAGCTTCCCAATCTCTTGGAAGACCATTTAAGGTGGTCATCACAATTTCTGCTTCTTCAACTTTATCACCAATGGCTTCTAACTGATCCTTGATTTGAGCTACTCTTGAGAAGCAGGACTGCATGGTCTCTGATTTTTTAGCTCTTACACTTTTGAGATGATTCCTCAAGTTCATCTTCATGTTGATGTTTCTTCCTTCAAATAGACTGGACAGAGCATCAAACATTTCTTTTGGAGTTTCCCTTGAGGATACCTGAGGAATCAAGTTATCCTTAATGGACTCATATATGATCCTTTTGGATATGACCATATCCTTCTTATGCTTGGACTTGGCCTCATCTTCTTCTGGTTCTATCACTTCCTCCTTTACAAACTTATTTAGATCATTTTCTTGCAGGATGAGCATGCTCCTATACTTCCATGCTCTGAAGTTTTCAACACCTTCAATATTTTCATCTAGCTTGGTATTCTTTGCCATCTTTAATAGAATGAGAACTTCAAATGGAACAAGGAGGCATAGTAATTATTTGAAGAAAACAACTTCTGGATGACCTCCTTATGGATGTGTAACACCCCGGTTTTGACCCTGTTTGCATTAATACATATGTTGTAAATAATCATGGCGAGGAGCTAAGGGCAAAGGCCCCACCATTGATTTAGTTATGTAATGTTTCGGATTGGAATGGTCACCGATGGTATATCGGGACATATGGCATATATTAAATTGTGGCATCATGTAAACACGCATTTTAATTAAATAACCCAACCAGCTATGTTCACTACAACTAATTTGAGAAGGGGCATGATTCCAAAGGATAAGGAAGGGGAATGTTGAACATTGAGTCATGGGTGAAGAGCCATGTGTCACCACTCTCTTTTGCTCACCACCACCTTAGTTATTCCATTGTTAGTTGGGGCAGTGTTTTGCTGGCAGAAAGACCACTACGCTCACACTTTCTCCATGACGTATCTTTTGTCCTATCCACTATCCCAATCGTGGTTGTTCACTCACCTTCACGCGGACTGAGTTAAAAGAATCCAGAATTCATTGTTTGGGGGTTCGGTTCTCCTCTTCCTCACCTGATTGTTAGCTTGCAAACATGTTCAGTTCTCCTCTGCCTCACGGATTGGATGGCTTGCGGATCGATTCTTTCCTCTATTCACGCAGAGCTTTGTGTCTTTTTCCACCATTGTCAGACTGCATAATGGTTATGTTATTTCCATCGCTGAATCGTGGCTGTAATGGCATCGATAGTTCTATGGGTTGCGTCTTTGTCCATCACACATAGTTGGGATTTGTTCTTTCCCCATTTTCTGCCTGTGCAATTTCTCCAGTGGTTACATTGAGGATTGGGTGCTGTGGGTTCATAGTCGTTTCTGGGCTACTGTTTGCCCACATTTTACTTGGCTATGTTTTCCCTTTTTGTGGTGGTATCACTTGAAGAATTGCTGAGTTCCTACATTTTGGTCGATTGTGTTTTTCTCCTGTAGAAGCTTGAATAGCTGTTTGGCTGCTTGCATGCAATGGTTTTGTCCTCGGACTGCATTGGAGTGGTGAATGAGGGCCTGAGGTGCTTGATAAACCTGGTGGGTTGAGAACCACACAGACAGAGCTACTGAGCTGGCTTTCTCTTCCACAACCCCTGAATAGCACTGGAAGGGAGATCAGGGTATGAGGGACTGCGTTGCAGAGAAGGGACTGATTTCCTTGTGTTGGTTGTGTGTGGGTGTTCTAGAAGCCAGGCTGGTTCTAGTGTTGGTGTCTGTAGCTCTTCAATGAGCTCACCAGCTTAGCATTTAGCCTTTCCCAGCTCCTGGATGGCCTGATAAACCCAACTTTGTTGGCTTGGCTGATCTATTGTTCGCCTAATAAACCCAACTGTGTTTGCTTGGTTGAACTGTGTACCCTTTTGGTGTTGTTATCCTCGGCTATGTGTAATCCTATTAGTTCCTTATTCCTTGGGGAATCATGCCCGGCTCGGGGGTGGCAGCATTGCTGAGAGATTGAGGAGCACGCGGGCCTATGGTTGGGTGGAAAGTTGCAGCGACGTAGCTGGTTGCGGAACAAGTCCTTATTAAGATAAGTATTCTTGCCTAACTTGTGTCTGCAATTATGTTTACCGTTGATGAATGATGATATACATGTTAAATGATGATTTGTATATGCATGAGTATTGATTGATATGTTTTGCTTTCATTGTGTATATGAATGATTATGCCTCGTAATATGTTTGATGTTTTAAGTATCATGCTTCAGCATTACATATATGTATGTTCATGTTCATGGGGCTAGATCCCCGGATGATTTGATGTATAGTAGCGTCCTCTTCGCCGCTCGGAGGGTCGGGGACGTTACAGTGTGGTATCAGAGCTCTGGTTGTAGCATGGGCCTGAATGGGCCATGAAGATGTAGTGACAAAGATTATGTTGCAGCATTTGGGCCTCAGAGGGCCATGAGAAACAGTTAACAAAGGCAGGTTTCCTACTGCCCAGAAGAAACCAAGAGAATGGGTGAAGACAAGAAAATTCACAAAATTTTCTAAGTGTCAGAATGTCGGCTCATCGAAAAACTTAGTGACAAGTTCTTCCGATGCAGCGAAGCACTTACTGGGAAGGCCACCCGATGGATAGTTGATCCGACGGTCGATGCGGCGGGAGACAGAGGAGGAAAATTCGGAATTTTTTTTTAAGTGTTTTGGCCGTCAGAACATCGGAACACTTAGACAGATGGATCGCTGATGCTTAGCTGATTGAGCATCGCTGTTGCGGGCGATTAGGGAACTAACCGTATGATGTAGCAGTTGCTAGTCATTTCGATAGCCGAAGCGGCGGAAGAAAGTGAAAAGAGAAAAGTTTTGAAAAATTTTCTAAGTCATAAAATCGTCGACGAAATTTAGATGACGGAACCGCCGATGCTTCGGCAGACCCTGGGAGAAATTAGTTGTTCGAACCGTTGATACTGTCGGTGAAAAATAGTTGTTGGGATTGCTAACACCGCGGAAGAATTTAGCTATTTTTCAGTCCGCCATTGCGGCTGCCGTGTGGACTAAAACGCCGACGCGTAGCGCTTAGTGGTTCCGACCGCTGACAGAAGAAGAAAGTTTTGAAATTTTTTTTAAGTGTTGTGTTGAAATCATCGGCAGAAGTTAGTTGATGAGACCGCCGATGGACATCGGCGGAAATTAGTTGATCGATTGCCTGCCATTGCAGAGGGCTAGACAACTATGCGTCCAACGGGTAGAGCCTCTGACCGTCGATGGTGCAGAATTTCTAAAAGTTTTATGAGGAACGGGATTATCAGTGTTTGAAGGAGAATAGTCATTGACATCGCAGAGGAATAGAAGATGGAAGAGCTGATACTGTGGAAGACAAGGCAAGAATACAACTATCCCACCGATGCATTAGTCTCTCCACTCGCCGATTCCGATGTGTTTAGTGAACAGTGGTTCCAAGTTCCGATAACATAACTACGGTGGCATGAAGTGCTCGGGAGTGCCGACGTTGTGGAATAGTTAGGGCTTATGGAAACTGTTGTTGCGTACGCCTAGAGGAGTAAGTGTCCGATGGCACTATAGGATGTCGCCCCGACCGCAGAAATTATAACGGGATTGTTGGCCATCATTACGGAATGATAGACCATTGTAGGCCTGACACGCCAGGAGGAAATAGACGAGCAACTCGCCAATAGATGTCTGTGGAAACCGTTGTAAGATCACTTTCCACCGTTGCGGCTACTCAAGGGACTGTGCACCCGATGAACAGTCGATTTTCTCACTGATGCAGATTGGAAGTTTAGTTGGTTTGCCACCAAAACGCTGGAGAGAAATAAATGAACAGACCACCGATGAACTAGGTGTTTTGACCGCTGAAGAATCAGAAAGATAGCTGGGAAGAGGTCCGATTGGGCCTAAGGAAATTTGGGTTTTTTGAAGGATTTTCTCAGTAATTTTTCAAGTAGTTTTCGACTGTCTTTCAGTAGGTTTTCAGCAGATTATCAGCAGTCACAGGGCTGAAAAGAAAGAGAGAAAAACTTTGTGTTTTAAGAAAAATTGTGTTTTATGAATTTCCAAAAGAGGAAGGTAAGTAGTTTTGGTTTTATATTAATGATATGCATCTAACAGTTTGTTACTAACACATTACAGAATTATAGACAACTTCCAAGAGTAGTACTCTAGAAAGAACAGTGTGGTAAAGCAAGAGGTGGTTCAATCATGAGAACCCATGATGGGTATGATGCTCGGGATTCTTATGAGCGAGTAGAAGATGCCATGGGAGAAAATGTTCGTAATGGAAATGATGACATAGAATCTAATGGAAGGATATTCCATGGGACACCATCCGAGGTTGCAGCCACCATGAGAAGCTTGGTTAAATCCCAGGAAGAGCAGCATCAATTGAATGCTGCCATATTGCAGAGTTTGACAGACTTGCAGAAAAAGATAGATTCTAGACGGGGTACATCAAGACCAGAAGGCAGTAAGAGCAGCACTAGGAGAAGAAGAAGGAATTCTAGTGGATCATTTGACTCCAAATAATCCAACGGGGATACAAGTTCATCTTCTCATAAAAAGAAAAGAAGAAGGCACCATAGGGATCGCTCTCGAGATGAATTTAGGAAAGCTAAACCTCCTATATTTGTTGGTGAGATAAAGACGGGACAAGAAGCTGAAGCCTGGCTTCTTGGGATGAAGAAGTACTTTCAAGTGCAGGATTATTCAGGAAACATGAAGGCATGAGTTGCCATATTGAATCTGAATGGAAGAGCATCCATTTGGTGGGAACACTTCAAGCAAGTAAAGAAGATCAGTGAAAGGAGACTGAAGTGGAAATAGTTCAAGAAGTATTTCAGGAACCAATACCTCTCTGACAGGTATTATGATGATAAGATTAAGGAGTTCCATGAGCTGAGATTGGGACAACAGACCATGGATGAATATGCAAATAAGTTTTTGGAATTGTTGAGGTATGTTCGGTACATCAGAGATGAAAAAGTGAAGATCCGGCGGTTTCTAAGTGGATTGCCTCAAGCTTCCAAAGATAGAATTGAGTTCTATGAACCAAGGACTCTTGAAGAAACAATAAGAAAGGCTAAATATTGCCATGAGCAAAGCAAAGGTAAACTTGATTACCATAAGGCATGGAAGGACAAGAAGAATGAGAAGTTTGACCAAAGAAGGAAAGGTTTCAAACCTTCTAGATTTAGGAATCAGCAAAAGCATCCATCCCAAGCTGTGAGTAATCCAGTTGGAGTGATAGGTGGAAAGCCTAAAGAGCCGCATCAGACTAAAGGTCCACTCAAATGTTGGAAATGTGAAGGACCCCACTTGCGTAGATATTGTACACTTGAGAATGAAAGTGCAAGGCTAGCTTATAACATTCAGGGAGAAGAAACAGTGGGTCAAGTAGCAAGGGTAGTTCCTATAATTTATGCAGCACTGGAGGACCGCCAGGTAGATCACCAGTCAACTGTGGTTGAAGTTGCAGGTAATATTGTTGAACAATTTGTTTCTATTTTGATTGACCTTGGTTCTACTCACAGTTATATCACTCCTAGGGTAGTGGAGATTTGTGCTTTTAAGAAAGTCAAGCATTAGAAACCTTGGTTAGTTCAGCTAGCCACTGGGACTAAGAGAAAAGTCAATGAATTGATAGAGAAATGTCCATTGGTTATGAATGGATTGATCACTTGTGTCATCTGAATGTTCTACTGCTTGGTTCCTATGATTTTCTCATTGGAATGGATTGGTTAGAATCTCACTGAGTGAAGCTTGACTGTTATAACAAGACTTTTGAATGCAGAATGAAGAAGGAAACCCGGTAGTTGTGAAAGGTATTCCAAAGGTAATTTTAGTAAGACAGGTTTCAACAATGTAGTTGAAGAAGTTCTATAGGAAAGGTTACCAGTTGTATGCAGCTCATATTCTGGAACCAACAGGAGATGAGACTCCTAGGTTGGAGGACTATCAGGTGTTACAAGAATTCAAGGATGTGTTTCCTGATGAGATTCCAGGGCTTCCTCCAAAAAGGGACATTGATTTCACTATTGAACTTGTGCCAGGAGTAGCACCAGTGTCCAAGACACCATACAGGATGAGTACATCGAAGCTGCCAGAGTTGAAGATGCAACTACAAGAGTTGTTGAAAAAGAAGTATATCTGATCGAGTGTGTCTCCTTGGGGAGCACTGGTTCTGTTTGTGAAGAAGAAAGATGGTACACTCAGGTTATGTATTGATTACAAACAATTGAACAAGGTTACTGTAAAGAATAAATACCCTTTTCCTAGGATTGATGACCTCTTTGATCAAATGAGAAGAGAAAAGGTATTTTCCAAGATTGACTTGAGGTCTAGTTACCATCAGGTGAGAATCAAGGACGAAGACATTCATAAGACAACCTTCAGGACAAGGTGTGGACATTATGAGTTTGTAGTGGTACCATTTGGTCTCACAAATGCACCAGCTACATTTATGTGCCTTATGAATAGCGTCTTCAGCAACTATTTGGACAAGTTTGTTCTTGTTTTCCTTGATGACATTCTTGTTTATTCCAAGAATGAGGAAGAACATGAAGAGCATTTGAGATTGACATTGCAAGTGCTCAGGGAACATCAGTTGTATGCAAAACTGAGCAAGTGTGACTTCTACAAAGATAGAATTCAGTACTTGGGTCACATTATCTCAGAAGAGGGTATATCAGTAGACCTTGAGAATATCGAAGCCATTATGAATTGGCCTACTCCAAGAAATGTGACGGATATAAGATCTTTTGAGACTTGCAGGATACTACAGGAGATTCATTGAAGGATTTTCCAAGGTTGCACATGCCATCACTTCTTTGCAAAAGAAGGGAGTAAAGTTCGAATGGACTTCGAAATGTGAAGAAAGCTTCCAGCGGTTGAAGAATATTCTCACCAGTGCACCAGTATTGAAGGTTGCAGACCTAGAGAAAGATTTTGTGGTATGTACCAATGCATGCGGACAAGGGCTTGGAGGAGTCCTTATGCAGGACAACCATGTGATATGTTATGAGTCAAGAAAGCTGAAAGAGCATGAGAAGAACTATGCCAGTCATGATCTAGAGCTTGCAGCCATAGTACATGCTCTCAAGATGTGGAGACATTACTTGATGGGTAGAAGATTTGAACTCAGAACAGATCACTGTGGACTGAAGTAT